>VICI01001378.1:0-23052 GCA_019593645.1 Akabosia matsudoensis
ACTTAATTTTATCATAAAGCACTTAATTTTATCATAAAGCACTTAATTTTATCATAAAGCACTTAATTTTATCATAAAGCACTTAATTTTATCATAAAGCACTTAATTTTATCATAAAGCGCTTAATTTTATCATAAAGCACTCAATTTTATTATAAAGCACTTAATTTTATTATAAAGCACTTAATTTTATCATAAAGCACTTAATTTTATCATAGAGCTCCTAATTTTATCATAGAGCTCCTAATTTTATCATAGAGCTCCCAATTTTACCATAAAGCTCCCAATTTTATCAACAAGCACTAAATTTTATCAGAAAGCGCTCAATTTTATCAGAAAGCGCTCAATTTTATCAGAAAGCGCTCAATTTTATCAACAAGAGCTCAATTTTATCATAAAGCACTCAATTTTATCATAAAGCACTCAATTTTATCATAAAGCACTCAATTTCATCATAAAGCACTCAATTTCATCATAAAGCACTCAATTTCATCATAAAGCACTCAATTTCATCATAATGCGCCAAATTTTATCATAAAGCACTCGATTTTGTCATAAAGCGCTCAATTTTATGATAAAGCGTTCCGTTGTATCATAAAGCGCTCCATTGTATCATAAAGCGCTCAATTCTATACTGAAGTGCTAAAGTATGTCGTAAAACTGTACACTTCCCACGGGCCCGGTTGTTATTACAGTACATACAGTAGTCACAACAAAAAAAAAGAAAAAAAACAAGAAAACAAGACACACAGACACATGACAATAACCTACTATGTAAGGAATTCATAGTCATTTTGCATGCTTATTTTAAGTTCCAATTTTTCGAATCCAGTTGAAGGTACCATTACACATAGGACTACGGCTTGTCGCCAGAAACCTTCAGCTTCATTTTGATACCTCCTGAACTTGTCCGTGACAAGAATTTTCGGAGCCTTAGGTTTTTTTGGAATACACGATTAACATGGAGGCTTATGGAGGATACACAAAAATTGTTCTCAGGCTTTTACATTGCAAAATACGGTGCAAAGTTGATACCCAAATGATCCCTGACTCTTGCTCTACATCGCGTAGTCGTCGGCGAATCAAGTTTTTAAAAATTTATAAGTAATTTTATTGATTTACTAAGCAGTGTTTATGCTGCCGATACACTTCCCATGTTAAGCTTATGGGGAAAAAGCGTTTCTACGGAAAGATATGATTACATCTGTTTAAAAACGTTTTTCAAGGCAATTCCTTAAATCTATGAATCGAAATAACTTATAAAAATATAAAAGCTATTAAGCTTATAAAGACGAAGCTGAAAGCAAAAGAAAAAGCATAGCTAAAAAGCTTAGCTAAAAAGCTTATTTAAAAAGCTTAGCTAAAAAGCTTATTTAAAAAGCTTAGTTAAAAAGCTTAGTTAAAAAGCTTGGCTAAAAACCTTAGTTAAAAAGCTTAGCTAAAAAGTTTAGTTAAAATGCTTAGCTAAAAAGTTTAGTTAAAATGCTTAGCTTAAAAGATTCTATAAAAAGCTTAGTTAAAAAGCGTAGCTAAAAAAGTTAGTTAAATGTTTAGCTAAAAAACTAAGGGAAGCTAATTAAAAAAGTTTAGCTAGAAAGCTTAGCAAGAAGCCAACAAAAGCGGTTTAGCTAAGGTATCACTGAACCATGTTTGGGGCAAATCGGGTACAATTTAAAATATGCCCTATCTGACCCTAGCGGACAGCGACCTAGACCTCAAAGCGTATCCGATTGGACTGAAAATCCAAAGTATTGTCACAAGTAACCCTTATCGTCACTGTATTAGGTTTGATGCAAATTGGCCAAAATCTAAAATTTGACCCATCTGACCCTAGTGGACCCCTTCTCTGACCCCTAGGTTTGACATTATGTTCGCTTGAGATGTTGCGAGTGACCCAAGGTATCACTGTACCACGTTTGGTGCAAATCAACCAAAATCTAAATTTTGCTCTAGTTGACCCTAGTGGGCCCATATCGGACCCCTATGGTTGACCGATTGGACTGAAAATCGGTAGGGTTGTTTCCAGTGGCCCAAGGTATCACTGTACCAAGTTTGGTAAAAATCAGCCAAAATCTAAATTTTGCCCTATTCGACCCTATTGGGCCCCTTCGCGGACCCCTAGTGTTGACCGATTGGACTGAAATTCGGTTGGGTTGTTTCCAATGACCCAAGGTATCACTATACCAAGTTTGGTGCAAATCGAAAATTTTGCCCCTCCGACCCTAGCGGGCCCCTACCTACGACCCCTAGGATCGACCGATTGAGCTCAAAATCAATAGGGTTCCTCCCGGAGGCCCATAGTACCACTGTGCCAAGTTTGGTCCAAATCGGTCAAAGTATGTGGCCTCTAGAGCACCGACAGACGGACAGACAGACGGACAAACAGGTCCAAATCATTACTTGCTGAGAAAGCTCAGCTTCGTAATAAAATGTGGAATTATATTCTGAGTTTTTGAAAAAATCCAGATAAACGAAATCATAGCAACGTACGTACGCCATGTGCCTGTTACACATAGATCTATCGCGTAGTCACTGCCATCCTTATAAGTCCGCAGTTACGAATGGTAGATGGCATGACTTCATGCAAAGCATAACTTGTACCTTGATCTCCGTCAATACACTATACGCAACTATCTATATATAACTATACTATACACTATCATCAATCAACTTCACTTCTCTCGTGTTCTTTCTCGGTCTGGATTTTGTGTGGAAAGCTCCAAATCAAGTGGCTGCTGCAACTTACCTACTAAAATTACGGGATCTACATACTACTAGAACTCAGCTTATAGAAATACTCGAATACGATGAAATTGGACGGGAAAGAACGATTCATATACATGGGCTCCACAAAAGTCTTAACTGCTGTTTTGCTTTGCAAACTATTTTGTTATGTAGTTAAATACTTTTCGTTTTCATTACTTCCTTGTCCTGTTCTAAATGCCAACAAAACCTCATAAGCTTACAATCTATACAACTAGTAACACCGCTAATGTGTGAAATGATAGATTGCATCACACGACCGGCCACTTCATCAGCACTCTCAATTATGAGTCTTTTCCATGCACCCCTCAAATCTTCAATTTGCTAGAATCCACCACTGGAGACTGTAAAACTATTGACACGCTGACAAGTAGATGAATCTCCGAATGTACACGAGATTTACATTACAATCGCGGTGAAAAAATAAAGAGATTTTTTTCTCTAATCCGCTGATTGACTCGCTGATTAGAGTGCCCGGTAAAAAGATGCATATTGACAGAAGAAAACATTCCACGGAGTTAACAAACCGTATCAGATGAATAGCCAAGTATAATGGATGTATCATCATAAAGCTAGGCATTGTTCCTCCCAGGAAAGAGATATTTTAATGAGCCTTAGCATTTTTTACACCGGTCATTCTTGATAGATAGTAAAAAAATCTGATGCTCCTAATGTGTGTACGTTGTACTTGTATTAAAATGAATATATCAATTTGTCAGAGAAATGTCTGTTTGGCAGGGCGCCATGTCGCGGTAGAATAACTCATATTTAAGAACTCATTTTCACCTTCGACAAAAAGCTTCTTGTTTATGACAACTTACTTAGAAAACGAAATTTTTGAGCAGTTTTTGCATACATTTCCTACACGTATAATAGTTTTATTGAATATTTCACTTGTGATTACTATTAGCGCTGTATCATCATTGGAAGCCGTTACTCGTGTAAATGTTCCCCGATAATCATGTTGGCCCACTGCTGTTTTTTTCCTCTAGTTTTCCATTATTCACTCCCGTACAGCAACACTGACAGCTTCACAAAAGGGGTGACGATCAGTCACTCTTCTTTTTTGATTCACACCTAATCTAATAGTATCATTTTTTACAAAGAAAGAGTTGTAGAAAAAATCCCTTACAGTTTATAATACTCGCCTGTGTAATTACTGCCCTTTTGATTATTCCATTAAGGTAACATAATGATGGTGTAATACTGGATTATCACGCTGGCAGACTGCTTTCCCATTAATCACAGTCATAACACAAATCTGACACTCTTTCTGCTTTGAACATCTTCAACTTTATATTCATCCTAGTGGTTGTCTTATTTTACATAAGGATCAAATAGAGGATACAGGTAAAGCACGCCACGACCCGTTCACCTCAACATCAAAGTTTATCGTCAAGATTATTCTTTCTTTTTTTCTTGAAATAACGATCATATTGAATTACAGTAGCATTTTGTTATGAAATATAAACAAATCTTGTCTTTTGTATCAGTACCTGTAATTTTGAAAGTATTGTTTGCAAACACACACTGATATTTTTTCCTTGTGTGGTTACTATAATACATTATGTGTACTTTTTTTCACAGACGATCGAACAAAGGGAAAATGTCTGGAGTCTAGCGGAGAGAAAATGCAGATCGTATTTTCTTACAAGATTTTTTTCTAGAGCTTCTTGAGATGGTATTATAAACTGATAATTATGATAGCTACCACTCGAGGAAACGGATATTTTAAAGACTCTCAAATTCAGGGCGTCAGTATGCTGCCATTTTCGTTCTTTTGTTGAGCCATCCTTATTATTTTTCTCAGCAGCTTTATTGATACGATATCATGATTCAGCGAAAATATGATTTTGATATGGGAAAATAATGATAGTATAACGAGTAATAATAACATTATGTTACAAAGAATCTAGTAATAGTATTCAAATTGATTGAAATGACTCAACTATCCATTTCAGCGGGTAGTAAAGATACAGAAATCAATATTGGATCCTGAGATGATCAGTGTTCCCTTCGTATCTCTTCGTTCGTAGAAATAATTGATAGTTCTGTTATGCTGCTCAGGAAGTGTAATGTTTTCTTCTGCTGGTGTTGTTGTCATTTGTTTGGTCAGTACTTTTGTTTGAGTTGTTAGAAACATCTCTATTGTTCCCTGTCATTTACACTCGAAGATATGTAAGTTGTAAGAAGTTTGTTCAAGCTGGACCTTGTATTCATTTTTATTTCAATTGTGAACAACAGGAAGCATATTTCATATTGTATATTCAATTGATTTTATTCCAATTAAAGTTCTAATTTTGTGTTATATTATGTACACAACATTTTTGTCACAACCACAACCAGTATAAACCAGTTGTGTGGAATGAAGCTGACTTCTTAAAAATCATTACTGAATAAAGCTACTTGCCCATGTGCGTAAAAATTATGTCTTCTTTAAAGCGCATGTGAATGTGAATGAATAAAGTTACCTTTGTCAACTTAATATCACTTTCAAATTCTTATAATCAAACAGAAATCTTACTGCATTTTCCACTTTCACAGATTTCATATTGTGCAGTATGCATTCAACCCCTTCAAGGCGCTAACTGCATAACATTATTACCATGAAACGACATCCATTTAGAATCCTGTGTGTAATTATGTTGCCATTTTCCTCCACCCTAAGCATTAAATAACATACTATTTAATTCTGTAAAAAGAGACTCGGCAACTTGGAGGCTAGACACGTTAAAGTGATAAATGGGTGATCATTACACCTTTCCAGTGGCCACGGGGGTTTTGTTCATTACATGGTCAAATGAAGAGCGCACCCGTCAAAACAACAAGTCCATTCAATTTCTGTCTGTGAGAAGACGAGATGGTGGAACCTATTGATGCTACAATGAAAAGATCTGTTCCCTGCACTGCTTTGATTCAGTTTTCAGTAATGACACAGCGCAAAACATTAGATCCCCTGGTGATGGGCTATTCATACTTGTGCAACATCAGAGCAAGCATTCCATCGCACACAGCTTACGTTTCTCTGGAATATTAGAAACTCGGAAACAATTTATTATAAGTTTATCAGATGAATGGCTACTGTATAATTATTCGTCGTCATGATGATCTTGTGTTCCTGCTACTAACCTACTGCTGTTTTCTTGTTCCACGAAACATTGACAACTTTGCTATAAAATTGTAAAATAAAGTTGTAGAAAAGATTAGAAATATGGTTTACTACGGCTCTGCAAAACTATCGAATGAAAAGAGCAGAATCAACGTGAAGACTTGAGAAGACAAACATACATTGCGTTCAGCTTGCAGAATAATTTGATATAATACGCAATACTTTAGTCAATTAAGTCTTTTTCCAAGCAAATTTGGTCTGGCTTCTTTTTTTAATTTACTCAAGCTCTAACATATTCGCAAATTAAAATCAATAGTATAAAATTGGTGCTTTATTTTTGTATTCGCTGTGTCGGGCCGGTTAGACAAGAATGTTGCAGTTAGACAATTTATCTGGCATGGCAAGTTACTCACTTAATTATTTGAATAGATGCCCTTCCGAGTAACTAGCTTGGAGTTTTTTGATTCCGTGCTAACGGCACGGCACAGGGCACATTAAAGTGATAAATCGATGATCATTGTGTTATCCATTCAGTTCGGCTGTGCAATATAAGTTTAGAAAGGGCCCACGTCAAAACAAGCGGCTCGCAGAGTAAAGTTTTTATGTGTCATTTTTATAATCCATTAGAACATGATCCGCTATACTAGGTTTATATGGTAAAATTATATACAATACACATCTACTGTCTTAGCTCAGTCAGGTATTCCAATATGTTCTCCCCCTTTTTCTACCCAACACAGTTTTTTACAAGTCATTTTAAAAATTGCAATGACAAAGCATAATAAAAAATAGTTCCTGTGGTGCATTCACAGTGTATTTCGCCTTTTGTTCATATATCTAAACTCAACTTCCGCTCACATACCATCACATCATCATCTCTTTTGAAAACATTGTTACGAAATAATTCACACCTTGGTTTTTTTTGTAATACGGGCAAAGAGCTCCTCGCTATCTCTCTGCTATTTTGATTGACATTCACTCACTATATGATCCCCAACCAATGATCATGCATATTTTTTTAGGTTCCATTGACTTATTATTGCCTTTCTTTATTCAGTGAGGATTTTATTTTTACCTGTAATTATTACCTCTTGATCATTCCATGAGCCGTCATAATGATCGTGTAATGCGCTGATAATCATGCTGGCCTACTGCTGCTTTCTGTCTCTATTATTCATTGATCTACAACACTGACAGGAGTACAAAAGGGTTGAGAGCGTAAATTCAAAAGAGTTTTTGTATTTCACACGTAATCTAATAATATCGTATCGACGTACACTGTATTTTTTAAAGCAGCCCAATGAGTAAACATATCACAAGCGTATGGATCCTAATGTCAGAGATAATTAATAGGTATTTTGAAATTTCTCGAGAGGCAGCCCAGTACAAATTTGCCGGAACTTGAGACACAAGCAGAAGACATACATTATTCTGGTGGATGAACCGTTTACAATTTGAAGTAACCGCATACCAAATATTAAATTAAACGTACAATAAATCCTCTATTTCCTGTTGCTCCATCCCATCTGTGTACATAAAAAGTTTCATATATCAAATCATGAGAGTGCTTTCTTCTCTCTGAACACAAGAACCTTTAGTGAGTGAGTGCATCCTAGTCTCGTATTTTCCTACTCGTAATCTCCTCGACTGTTAAATCGTGAAAACACATAGCTCAAAAGCGTGCGCTTATAAAAGAGGTTAAAATAGCACAAACAAATTATTTGTATGATGCCGGATTCGGATCGGTGATTTGAAACGTATCGAATTAACAGACTTAAAAGCGGCAAGATTCGAATGTATTGGTACATTGTGGCGTACCAAAGCGGTTATGCTGCAAAAAAACTGCCAGAACTTTTATTCAATACTCCTTTTACTGAATCGGATGCTTGCGTAAAGTAGTCCAGTCCAGATAAAAGTGTAAAGCTAAAAATATGCAATAGCACTAAACATCGTAATTTCAATTAAGGTTACATATTTAAATTGTCTTTTTTCTATTCCTAATTTATAACACGAACCATCATAGGGATCTTCCAGTGAAAAAATGTTTTGCAAAAGTGGGTAGTTTAAATTACATACAGAAAATGTGAGTGGTAAATAATACGCTGTATTCGTATTCTTTACAGATTTTACATTGAGAACCGAAATAATTACAATGCTCAACGTACACTACTCACGGAAACGGATATCTCGAAGCTTTCAAAAATGGACTGCGTGAACATGCACTCGTTCAGTAACATTTTTGTTACAACTTTATCATTATATTCTTGATAGTTCATGTTGTCGATATGATATCATGATTCAGCAATAATTTAGATATCGACCAACATACTGTCATGTTGAAGCATTGCATGCGGTTCGATTGATTGAATGATAGATGCAAAGTTATTACGTACAAGCTAGTGGGTAGGTTAAAGAAATATGTGTTCGAGATATTAGAAGTCATATGAGGAATATATTACATATATATTGCTCCTTTCACAAATACTTCGCCTTACTAAGCGTACGGATAAACCAAAAGCGAAATGAATCCACACATAATCAAAGGACAAATGACTATAGAATTTTTAGCATATTTCTGGAAAACACGTGTGCTGCGGAAAGGAACCATAACCAATACGAAATAGGATCCATCTTATGAAAGCGAAGGTATTGAGTTTATGCTGATAGATGCGGAAATGTACACATTCCAGATAAATTTCTACTAGTTTTGACAAGTGATGTTTCTTACACAAAACCAAGTCGACCAGAAGAAATACATAAGTATACAAATGGCGTACGAAGATATAATGACACCTGAACTCATTACCCTTTTTCCTGCTTTCAAAAACTAATCCTCAAAACCCTATATCCCATGTCCTGCTGGACAAAAACGATAAGAAAATAGACTATTGTCATTTTTGTCATGTCTTGTGTTGTATTTAATGAGTGGTTTACGATTATGCATTCATATTCATATTTGTTTTGTTGAAAGGCTCTATTTCCCACTATGTCATTCACACTTGAGAAACAAAAATTGACTTGTCCTTACAGGAATATGACAAGGGTATCATCACAGCAGTAGTAGCATATCAAATATCTCTCGTCAAACACATCATAAAGTTGAAGAGAAGGAAGCAAGTAGAGGAAAAGAAAACATCAATGCGTACTATTTATTATTTGTAGAAATTTTTATGTCAATAAAATTGTCTCATAAAAATTGTGCTAGCACTTCTGTGTGAACTGATGACAGGGAGCACTTTTCACGAAAAAATATTATTATTTACATAATAGACATAAGAAGATGACCTATGCTAAAAGCTGATCCAAAAGCATAAAATGTAAACGCTTACAGAGTTTGTGTATACTTTTTCTTGTGTTTTTGGTGATGGCCGGATGGCTGTAGTCATGTATAGTGTGAACTGCAGTAGTAAAGATGAAACCCACTCCTATATTTATTCAAGCAGGCGAGAAGTATTAATCAAGTGCCTAACCCTTGTCACATAGTTTTTCTTGACAAACGCATACTTCATAATCTTACACCATGCATAATAGTTGTGGTTTTGGTATCACGCGAAACAAACCATTAGACTGTTGACTTTAACAAGGAACTCATTTGTTGTCCTGCCTAGTGAACCGTCAAATTTTTCTTTCGTGTAAACCAAAACCGATGCATGGTCGAGTGAACAATGAAGACTTCTTAGGATCATCATCAGATTATCATTATGCTTATTTTAAAAGGTTGCCAGTCTGTCTGGCTTAGCTTACAATTGACAGTTACGCATACGTCTATTTTGGGAAATATTGAGAATTTTGGGATTGAAAGAAAAATCCGTAAAAACAAAAGTATATATTATGCGGATTTGTTAAGAGAGCTCAAAAACATTAGACCTACTCAGAGATTACTATGAACCGTTACGTATTATATAAAGGTATATTATTTTCATATGATCATCCTTTTTGATAGCTAAGAAATGACTTTGCAGGAATAACTGGCAATCCTGTGGTGCAACCAAACTGTTGTGCAATGTCGCAGCAGAAAGTATATTATAATGTATCAATATATTTTTCTGATAAAATATACAATCACACAAATACTTTTGTGAAAATATTGATACGTCAAATATTCGGCGCTGTATGGGCACCAGGGGAATGATTGCGCATTTTCATGTTTTCACATTGGTTCGTTGCCTTGGATCAAATCAGCATTTTTCTCTATTGAGCATGGAAACAGGTTACAATTTTTATGAATTTTATATGTACCTGAATGGATAAGTTCTAGTAAGACAAAATATTCCTTGAAGCCCCTCTATCTTTGCTGAATGAAACGCATGTTTATACCTTCGTTTATCCAAAATAATAATATTAAAAACTTTCACACATTTTATTCATGCTTTTGTTACTCTTAATACGCAGCATTATAATTTAGCTGTCAAACTGGTAACTACTTGTGTTACTTTGTTTCATTTTTATCTATTCTTAAACTGAAGGTACAATACCTGTAATTTCATCCGTCTTGTTGTATTGTTTGTTAAGACTCCAAAAATATTTACATTTCTTATTTCACAAGACAGAAGTATGTCTGGACACGTAAAAATAAGGAATGAAAAACCAAACAAAGGAAAGTATAAAAAAGTATCATATCATAGACATTAACAGCCTTGAAACACATCAAGCAAGCCACAAGGCAGTGCAAGAATTTAGGGCTAGGTGCTAACTTTCAGTGTGCAACAATCAACAATGGCTACATCCAGCGATTGAACTGCCAATTTTTCCTTGAGTAAAGTAAACCCGCTTTTCAAATGGTGCTTGATTAAAAAATCATTAGTTCTCCGTTCTCCTCAATGGATTCGGATTGGATTTGTTACTGAAATGCTGTATTTAAGACGTTATTTGTATACGAGTTATTCTGAATCGACATTTCTTTCAATCATTGACCACTATACATTCATTTGTATGTCTGCTGTCTACACGATACTGTCTTCAAAAAAACTCTTGGCGCGAGATTTTAGTCACCTTGGTCAATACGTATGGAAAACTTAATGAAATATTTAAGGAAGCTACAGACTTTGGGCTAAATGCGAGGATTTTTCTGTCACGTGCATTTTGTAGAATTCCATAAGCCTCAGAAAGAATGAATGAATTCTGGAAGGCCGTAATATAAATGCTTGTCTCCCAAAGCATTTGGTCAAAAGGTACACGTAATTGCATGCTCAATTAAATCTTACTCTGAGCGCTGTACTGCTGTAATAGTCCCTAAATTTGTGAATGAACATACGAAACATACAGAAATGTTGGTAATACACGTCGAGCCTCCTTCCGTTTCCGTTTCATGTCATTCTTAACTACTGAAACCATTTTGCTAATGAGTTTTTGTGAATGAACACGTGTGAAAATTAGAAAAGATTTTCTTGGATGTGTAAATTATTCTTTGTATGATGTAGAGAAAAAATCCGCAGAAGTAAATGCACTGAGATGAATTGACCTTGTTGTCTGTTGCCAGAAAACAGCTTAGTGTAAGCTCACTCCATTTAAAATATGTACTTAAAGAATTGAATAGTAAAAGACACTTATACTATACTCTGAATCGAGTCATCATTAAAAAAACGTCATCGTCATTACCTGTGTTGGAAATGGGACCATGAGAATGGAGACAGACACCTGCACTTACGTTTATTTAGATTTTACTAAGCACTCTATTATTTTAACCCTTTTATTTCCTAATCCATAAATCCATAAATGCTTCCCATGTCATCACCAACTTTGCTACTGGACAAATATTCTCTTTATCCAAAAAAATATCTATTGTCATTTTCAGTAATCAAGTGTAATGAGAGGCGATGATTATGCATATTTACTTAGTTGTCCAGTGTCCACTTTGTCATATTGTCATGTACTGCTCACATATGAAATATCTTTTTGCTTTGTCATCAATGGCATATCAAATGTCCTCATCATCAGTGAGAAGGATAGCTCACCAGTTCGTGTCAATACGTGTCATAAAATTTGTAGTAACACTTGTCTGTGAACTCCTGACAAGAGGAACTTTTCACGAAAAAATATTATTGCTTTACTTGGGGTGTTTACACAAATCGTTTGATTATCAACGTTGAGAAAATATGCTGTTCTGTTCGGTGATATTTATCATAAGATTGGTTTCGTGACGAGGAAAACATTTTTCAGGCATTTCTCAGCTTTTGTCATAAACCCTGGTTTCCAAATAAACGTTCTTACTGCTCTGGTACAAAGTGATGAAATTATTTGATACAAATTGCTTATTCGCTCCTATATTTGTTCAAGTTACTGGAGTACCCATTGCCCAGCCCTTGTCACCTTTTCCTTTCGTCACATGAATCCTCTGAGCTTCTGTGTTTTACACAACCCGCAAAACAATGGATTCAATTATTTGACTTTTATGACACACCCATGTCCATTTAACCATCACATTTTTGCTGAAAACCACACCATTCCCTACTGCTGGTCACTTTTCGAAAACAATGACATGTCTTAAATACTGCCGTATTGCTTGGCTGAACCATTAGACGTCTCTATTACGTTTGAGCATATAACGTCAAAATGTAGATTTGAAAGCATTAATTATTCTCGGAACTCTGTTGGAAACATGTACTTTTAGACAAAGTAAAATGGATGTTTCTGGCCTATGCTTTTAACAGATTATACGACTCTATCAGCAACTCAATCAGCTTATATAACAGCTCCACTCTCTGCTCTACTTTTAATCTGAGAAAAAAATTCGGAAGAGGATTAAAAACCACACTTATTTCTTTCTCTCTCTCTCTCTCCATTTATTCAGGTTCAGTTCTACCAGGGGCTGGGATGTTTTAGAGGTAGCCGTAATCAAAATTATCCGCAATGTAAACATAGTTTCGCCGCTAGTTTATGCTGTTACATGAATAATGCTCGTAGTTGTAACTCAGCCTTGCTCTTGTGTTCATGGAGACAGATTATCTTGACAATCCGATCAAAAAATACCATTTCCATTTTTCCCCTTGCTCGCATTTCACAAAACAACACAAGCTATTATTCATGAGATGTCATTTGTTTGAAGGCAGCCAGGCCAGTAAATATAATCCTGAAACACAAACTTAAAGTAGTATGCATTCACACCTTGAAACAAACTGTGTATTATTTTAGCTCGAGTGAATCTTTATTTATTTTTTCTCTGTCTCAAAAACTTTTAACGTTTGTAACGATACTTCCTACGAACCGACATATATGTGTAAATTAAACGGATAGGCAATTTACAGGAATAATTTACAATATACATTAAATATTATTTGATATGATTTTGTTTTGTTAAATAGCCAACTTGACATGTAAAGTGCTTTACAATAATTTACTATTTCACACGCATACAGACCACCATATTAAGAAAAAAAGCTAGCTGATTTTTTTCCTGTACAGAAGAGATGGGTGTTTTTTTCAATTTTTTTTTTTTTCATTTTTTAAAGAATACCCTGAGACAATTGCATTTCCGGGAAAACGAAAACAAATGAAACAGGATGTGAACTGGGTTTTTGGCAAATGGCATCACTACAAAATATTGCACCGTAAAATGTATGAAATAATTTCTTAAAGATTTCTAATTAAACATGTTTTTTAGGAAGGTGAACTAGGCCGGTCCCCAGATCCTGCAGTTTGCTTTAGAAAGGGTCGATGAAGTTCTGATAACGGCATTCCTGAAAATAAACCAGAGCCCGCCTTCCCTCCAAGGGCGGCTGCACTTAGTGCAGCAGCGTTGGCTGCATGCATGGCAGAGAAGTTATGTAGATTTAAACCAGGAAACAGAGGATGATGAGGATGAGGGAGATGATGAGAAAGATGATGTGGTGGAAGTCCCGGGGGCGGTTGAGGACCTAAGCCTAGGCTTCCAACTGGTATAGGAATAGTTGACCCAAATGGGGGAAAAGATCCCGGTAGAGAGGAAAACAATGGGTGTCCCCCAAGGGGGTGATGAGGATTCGGGGAATGATTATTATTTAATGATGTACTTGTTGGACTTGGCAAACTAGTTTGGCTGTTGTTGGACGATGGTGGTGGAGGAGGGGAGTTTGTGCCAAGACTTAAATCACTTTCCGAACCAAGTTCTGACGGAATCGGACTATGTGGGGGCGTTCTATCGTCGTCATCATCTGGGTCTCCAGAATCTGGCCGTTTTCCTCCAAGTCCAAGGTGGTGTTGTAATCTATACAAGAAGGAGAGAAAAAACCGTTCGTTTACAATAGAATTCAGGTGAGCGTGCGTACTTATATAAAACTGAAAACCTAATGGCCTGGTAATGAAGTGCCATAAGCCCTGTCCTAGCCAAGAATAATCACTTGGTCAATACATAATCTGATCGGTAATATATGTAACCACAGCAACAAATGCGTTTCCTATAAGTTGTTGGGTGACAAACAAAAACCTTATCGGATTTTATTTGGTGTGCCTAATGTGCACACTAGAAGGTATTCAGTAGAGAGGGTTTCCTTTTTGACATTGACAAGGAATTATCGACTCGGATTTTCGGAGCAAGTCCATTATTTTCATTCACTCGTCAGATGCACACACACACACACAACAGAATAGATATTGAAAAGATGAAATAGAGCGTTTGCTTTCATTTCTGTGATATTTGATACGTTTTTTCGTATTGTGCTAAAGGTTGAAAAGCAAAGTATTTTTAAAAGGAAAAATGTTATTTCAAAATAATATTTGGATTAGGCAAATTAACAGATTAAGTTGCAAGAGAGAACCAAAAAAGAGAATGAAGTATTATTATGTAATACTCCATTCTAAATGAGTAAAATATTTGACAAGATTTTAAACGAAAACAATAATTTTTCAATATTCCAAGTTACTCAATAAGCTTCTTCTCCGTTTTCGAACAGTTTTTGCCCTATGAAAACCTCAGATTACATATTCCGGTGGTTAAACCAGTTTAAGAGAAAAGAATAATAAAAAATCTAAAAAAATGCCTGCAGCTATGAAGGCAGCCATACTGAAAGAAACAAATTTTACACAATTCTTCATTTCACAACTTCAGACCACAAGAATCACCAGTTTGACCACTTTTTTTCTTCCCTGACATGACTAAAGCATTTCATTTTTTGCTGATTTTCACGCTGTGCGCCTACAAAAATCGAATAAATTAGTTGGGAAGCTACGGGGAAATAAATAGTGTATCATATTCAGTGGTGAGCTTCGGGATTCTGAAACAATCAAAGACGACATGAGTAAAACCACTGTCTTCATTATCCACTTGATAGCCATATCTTTTTACTCGTTATATTGTCTCGCAAAACGAAAATCCAATTATCTATTTTTCTCAAACGAATGTCACGAATAAAACTTGGTATGAATATTAGCAAAAAAACTGGGTGCAATTATAGAGGGATTTCGCTAGTCTTACTCTCGAAATGCATTTTTTTATTTATTTAATGAACTGTTTAAGCCGAAGCGCAAACTACACCAGAGTTCATGTAAATTGTTCCATCAGAGAACAAAACAGGTCAGTTGGAAATGCAAAATTGAATAGCCAAAGTGAAAATAGACTGGGTAAACAGTTTAAGCTTGTTTTCGTATTTGTTCTTTGACAAGAAAAAAAGGGGAGCTTGTTCAGGCCGCGTCGTTATTTTAGGAGGGTGAGAAAAATCGGATTTGTCACAGTGGAATCACCGGGAGAACTGGAGTAAAAGTTTTGTTTCGTTGGCGACAATGACAATGCAGAGAGAGCAAACTCGAAGCAAGACTAAGCTTCAGCTTGGAAAAACAAGTTTGCAAAAAATTAACAGACGATTGTCAACCTTACTTTGTAACTGGATTGGAAACTAAAAATCAACTTGTTTACTTTATATTCATTGGATTTCTCTTTTTAAAACTTGAAAGAAAATCAAATTGCAACTGTAGAATAGAAAAACTCATCCAAGCAACGAAATATATCGATCGACTCTTCTCCAAACAACTTTTTTTTGTGCGTGTACGTCTTCTCTCTCTCTTTCTCTCTGAAATAAGAGAGAGCCAAGTGAGGTGAATGATTTCATCTCTTTTTCTCTTCCCAAAATGCAGTTTCTTGGGTCTCTGGGGAAATAGAAGAAAAAAAAGACAAAAACCCGTTGTGTTTTGTTGCACCGCTTGAACAAGACTGTTGGGAAAACACCTCATAAAATAATAACGACATGACGACCCACCATGTCATCGTCTCTTCTTTTTTCAAGTTTAATCGTCACATCGATCAAAAAAACGTGTATCCCGCTGATACATCCAAAGCTCTGTTTTCTTTTGTGACAGACACGCCGACTTTTTGATTGAACGACAGTTTTGTCCATGGTCCTAGATCGTATATATATGGATGATGATGCGCTTGCAATTTGATCTCACCGACCTCTCCTATCCCATATAGATTACTTGATTTGTATCATTTCTCTTTTTCATCTCATTATACCCCAACTGAAATTGGTTTAATTACTTTGCAATACCATCCCAAAATATGGATCAAATTCTATTCTTTTTTTCTCGAGTTGTCGTATGATATGATAAATTCGGGTCATGTTACAAAAAAGCTCAAATTACTTGCTGCATTAATTACCCAACAAGCACTCTATTGAAACGTCTCGCGTCGTCACAAAACCTTTTAAACAAGACACAATAAGTAGGGCTTATCACACCATAGAGAAAAAAGAAGATAAGTCTTTTGTTGTTACTTTTTTTCTCTCTAATAACCATATAATATAGTTTGTTCTCGAGGTTCTCTCAAAGACTGGAAAATCCTTTGAGTTTTTCGAACACAACAGATGGTGACCTAAGGCTGAAATGAACACCTCTTTTCCTCTACCTGGATAACAAAAAAACTATGCTTTGATCTCGAAAATCCAGCGAGGATCCTGGAGAAGACTTTTTTTCCAAAGTAGAGGATCATGTCATGAGAAAAAAGAGAGAACGATCCAAGTTGAGAGAAAGTATATGGCTTAAGTTGCTCATTATTTTTGTCAACTTAATCCCCTCGGATACGTTTCAAATTGGCTGGAAATAACAAGCCAAATTTTTTGGGGAAAAGCTAACAAGCTATTTGAGAAGGAGGAAAAACGTATTTTTTTTCCAGAAAAAGCATTAAGCCGGAAGGAAATATGTGTACTTCAAACTTTAGTATGACCGAGTCGTTTTGAGCGTGGCGAATGTATCTGTAGCTAGAATCAGACTACTCTTGGTGTTGTTTGACGGCAATGCTGTATGGTTGCTAGGTAATTTATGAAACACTCAAGAAAGCAGTGACAAACTGTTACCTATTTTTTGCTGCAGCAGCTCGGTCACGTTGGCGTCTGTTTTTAAACCAGTTACCCACTTGGGTTGGCGTCAATCCAGTGGCTTGTGCGAGTTCTCGTTTTTTGGTGGGATTGGGGTACGGATCTTGAAGATACCATTCTCGGAGTAGAGATCTTGTGCGTTCCTTAAAGCAGTGAGTTTTCTGCTCTCCGTCCCAGATAGTTCTTGGTAGAGGAAACTTCTTCCTGACACGGTACTTATCCACAGGGCCAAGTGGACGTCCTCTGAGTTTCTCAGCTTCTTGGTAGTGAGCTTCCAACCACATGGCTTGAAGTTTGGCATGAGAGTCTTTACCAAACTTGTGTGACTCTGTAATGTGGTAGAGTTCACGAAAGTTGCCCGAATGAAAGGCAACGATGGCACGGGCCCTTAGGACGGACTCGGATTTGGCAAGTTCTCCAATATTTGGGTGGGCTACTGGCAGGCTCCAAAGGAATCTTGCGAGTCGTTCAATGTCTCCGGATTCTTCCAGGGTCTCGCATACAGATGCGACTTGGGGTACCGAAAAATTTAAAGTTGGAAGTGACGCGGCAGCAGCAGCGAGGGGAAGAGGAAGAGGACCGTTTTGAGGTGGATGAGGGGCTCCATTGTGAGATGGAAGGCCTAGCGCCATTCTTAAAGCTTGTGGAATAACTATGTTTTTTGTTGAAGGAGGAGATGTTGAAGATGATGAATTTGCGGAGGAAGTTGGTGGCGGAACTGGAGATGATCCGTGCGTTGAGGTTGCCGGAGCATCCGGTTTGAGGAGATGTTGCTGTTGTTGATGATGGTGATGCGCGGCTACAGCGGCAGCTTCGAGATCGTGTAGAAAAAATGGGTGGAACAGGGAACGATGTAAAGATGCTGCGAAATGAGGATGGTGCGGGGGTAATGGAGTTGGATGTTGGGGGAGATGTGCCATTGGGGGTAAACCGGGATGAGGAGTAGGAAGAGAGTCACTGCTCTCATTACCTCGTAAACTTGAGGGCGAATGGGTTCCTAGAAAAACCAAAAATAAAATTGAGTAAACTGCACTATTTATCATAGGAGAACTAACGTTAGAGAAAATAATTTTCTTACCGCTCACTGGTGACTGACATGGGCTTGGATTTTCTGAGTGAACTGAGGTGTTTTTGTCCAGTTCATGATCACTTGTTGGCTCCGTTTTCATTCTTTTATGGTGGGGAGGGGAGGAGGCGGCATCACCATCTCCTCCGGTTTTGCCACCTTCCCCACCTCCACCCCTTGACTCTGGTTCTGGAGCCAGCTTTAAGGCTGACGGGGCCCGACGCAGGGTCTTTTTGAAAGCCACTTTATCAATTTCACTACAACGAGATCCAAAAGTGCTCCTCGATAAGCACTGTGTAGTCCTAGATACGGGTTTCCGTACGGAGTTTCAAATCACCCCAAGTTTTTTTAAAAACTGAAACTGGTCTAATTATTGTTTGGGACATTCAGCAACTTTCTCTCAAAGCATGATTGTGTCACCGTAATCAGCAACTGTTACTAGGAATAATTCACAGGTTACGTTATTGAACAATTAATTAGTATCGAAAGACCCGGCGACAAGTAGAAAATTATTGGTCACGTGATTTTGACACGTTAGGTTCTTAGAAGTCCACAATGACAGCAAACTGTAATTAATTAGTTAATTGCTAACTCTAAACTGATGCACATTCATAGGTTTCCAGTTATTATAATTACATGCCACTTCTTGAGATCCATGTCGATCCGTTTTTCTTTTTAATTTTTCAATTAGCACTGAAATCGTCTCTTTAAATATTTAGCGTCATTTCTTATCTCTTCTTTTGTACTGTTTCAATCACGCTCAATCTTTTGTTAATTATCCATATCAATTACACTATTTCAATTTGAATCCGATCAAGTAAATCTTCACCCCTTATACGAAACCCGTGTTGTGTTCGACTTTTTCTTTTCAAGAGTGATTCCACGAGATTGACTTTTCTCCCTGCTCAGCATTCACCCGAACCACTGGTATTTTTCTACTGTCACCAATCCCACTATTATCACTCCCTTTTTTTAAATATCAAAAAATTTCTCAAAAAAAGGAAAAGCGAACGTTTTTTGAGGTCTCTCGCTCAACTTGGTTGCTTCTCCGTTTCCGTCTTGTTTCACTCTGTCTAGATTACAGCGCAACCACCACACCACATTCTTTTCGCTATCCATACCACTATCAGTTTTATATAATATTTTTTTGTATCGTTTTTGTTGGCCGTATTGCTGAGGGTATTGGTGTCGCCGTCTCATTATTTGAAGAAATGCTCTGCTCAGACTCGGACCCAAAAGAGTGGAGAAGGATAGCCTGGGCTCACACACAGCAAAAATGGTGTGTATCACTGCTCCCGTATCAATAGCTTGAGAAGCTTGTTTGCCCGAGAAGGATACACGGCAATACTGCTATCAACACATGAAATGGATCTAAACGCAACCCAACAAAAAAACATGATTGGATGTGGCTCAAGCAAGAAAACGTGCTCGCGGGGTGGAGCAACATCTACATAGATAGGGGTATCAAGGGTTGCAACCAGCAGAAGCAGCAGCATCATCATCACCAGGGTGAAATAATTAAAATGCAAAGAGATCTCACGCATTATATCACAACTTGAGAAATTAATTGATTGGAAGCGTATTAAGGGAACGCTCATCACAGTTTTCGCCACCACGACAAATCCCTACGTCCCCGTTGTTTCGTTACTCTTTTCAGTCACATTATCAACAGGGTGTTTCAATAGAATTCTCCTTGGCTGCCTGATAAAAGGATTATGATGCTATTTTACATGCAAAAACTGCTTTGATGATTGAATGTAACAATGTATCCTGCCTTATTACATAAAACTTGTATCTATGCGACAGTTCATAATCCATGGACGGCCCCATAATAAAAGAACGCTGTACATGCATGCATCGTTTAAAAATGTATCATGCTAATGATTTTTTAGGGACATCACCCGCGGCTATATTGAGACAATGATGCAAGGAGTCGCATACACAGTTGACTTTTTTAAAGGACGGACGGTGGTCGCCGGGATTAAAAAAGTGCCGACGGGAGCCTTTTTTAAATCGATTATCCTTAAAGATGCTAATGACCGTACGGGGGATTTTGTATAAAAATGTGTGGACATTAACGTATGGACAGACACGAGCCAAAACCGAAAGGGTCAGAAGAGAGAGACAAGTGCGACACTGAAAGTTCCTATGTAGATGTATGTATGTATTGATTCTAAGTCTTCTCTATTGATTTTTTTTCTCGGAAGTTTTTTTCCTCCAGATAAAAAAAATACCAGGATTCCTCCAGAGTTGATTAGGTTGGTAGGAGAAAAACGAGTGATATTGTAATGATGAGCGGTGATCAGTAGCAAGGAGAAAAGGAGTGGAGTAGTCGTGTTGTGTAAGCTCCACCCCAAGACACATCCAATCTGGCTCGCCCCACACCAATCACCAGGTTCAATGATAGCCCCAACCAAGCCATGTATCTGGCATACTCACCACCAACACACACAAAAAAATACATATAAAGTGATACGACAACGATACATATTATTCCGGTAAGGTATACCTAATACTGTGAGTGGAAAAACTGGGTAGTTGACGACGACGCCAGACAGTCACACGTTTTCACAAAAAAGTAAGTAGGAATAAGAAGCAAAAGAGAGATATGTGTTCGGCGGCAGATGGTGAGTGGTTAGGTTTGCAATGGAAAAAAGGGATCAGTTTTGTGTGGAAAAATGATAGGGATAGATAGATGGTGATGAGAGAGGAAGAGAATAAATGGGGTAACGGGAGAAGTTAGATGGATAGAAAGCAAAACAAGGACTCAGGGATGTACAATCCTACCGGGCATGGAATCTGCTAACTCATCTGAAACAGTTTGCGTTTACACTTGTTGATGGTTACACTAGTGACGTGGTCGATGATGTGCAAATTTTCAAAGTTTAGGATAGGAATTGCAACGAGTGATTATTTAAACGCTTTACTTCCCAACGTTTCGACTAATTTCTTCAGTCTTTTTGGGGGATAACGATAAAAAAGAAAAAACGATCACATTTGCACGAAGCCAATTTTTCCCGTCGCCAATCCCTTGCTCATATGGCCCATGAATATTGGTCTGATTAATGGACTATCCTACTAGGTCAATTTCATCAATTTCCGCTCTTGCAGGCAACAAGGAATAAAAATGCATGCTGCAAAATGTTTCATGTTACCTACAATGCTGAACATCTCTGCTCGATCCTTTTATACTCAGCTCCACTTGATAATACACTCAGAAATAACTTGCAGGCTTAGAGTTCCTCGTATTGATCCGTTTTTTCCCCCGACGGTAACTTGATCCGAAATGAAAAACGGTTCTATTCGTAGTATTCCTCTTTATCTATCTTCCTTCCTCATCTTTCTCTTGCAGCAGCGTATTAACAACAACTGTATTCTTTGTCGTACGCCTTTCCACATAACCTTGTCGATACATATTTTTCAACTTGAACAACAAGAGCACACAGCGGTAAGCATTTTGATGGCTATCTTGTTGCTGTTGGAGTTGTAAAAAAGTAGAAAATTTGTTGAAACAATAAAGCCCTTGGGGCAAAACAATGCCAAATGTTTATCGAAATAGGCAATCAAAATGAAATGAACAGAGATGAGTATCTACAATGGTATGAAATGAAATGAATCAGTAAGACTGGAAAAAAGTGATGTTGATGTATATAGTCAAGCATAAATGTATTATGTTCTGATTTTGGTTACTATTCAAGTTCAATGACAACTTATCAAGAGCAATTTTCCATTAAATTGATTCTCAACAAGGTTGAGTTGAGAGAGAGTGAAAGGCCGGAAGGTAGAAAATATTGCTTGATGGGACGATTGTTCAAACAGCACTAGCAGCCAAAGTAAGTACTACAACCTTTAGCAAGCTTCCTTTGAATCAAATTATATGCAAATGCAAAATATACCGTTTTTTATATGCCTACCAATGAATATATGAACCTTGGTCACTTGACTCTTGTAGAGGAGAGATACTCAACTCTAAAACGTAATTTTCTCGGCGAATTTAAAAGCCCATAGGGTTTCGCTTTGATCTCTCTGCTATCTGCTCCAAGTTAGCTTACAAGATGAGGAAACTGAGAGGAGGATGATACCTGGATCAGTGTCATGACATGATAAAGAAAACGCAAGTTCAAATATTTTAGCGTAGCATCATCGCAAGAAATTTAATTACTGAAGTTGCAAGAAATTTTGCATGAATATAATCACGATGATTCCTCCACTGGTGACTTTGTATATACTGGGACTACTTCTTGACTTGCATGAACACGGTTTTTGAGGATCGTTACATTTTTCTGTAGCACAAAAGCAC
This sequence comes from Akabosia matsudoensis, assembly GCA_019593645.1. Classification (NCBI taxonomy): domain Eukaryota; kingdom Metazoa; phylum Arthropoda; class Collembola; order Entomobryomorpha; family Paronellidae; genus Akabosia; species Akabosia matsudoensis. Next base: position 22,517 of record VICI01001378.1, read on the forward strand.
ACATGGGTATTGCCGCTTTCAATGATACAGGCCAAATTGTCATCTGTTGCAACACAGTCCACTCCAGTTCCACCGTTAGCCAATGTTTTTGTGCGACATACACCTTTGCAAGATATGAGTGTTGCTGGGGATGTTAGATTGTAACCTTTCGGACACCTCGGATTGTTCATGCAGCTGTTAGTGAAGCATTGTTTCGATGATGCCGAGGGTGGAGATAAAAGTAACAAGAAGCTTAGGAGAAAGCAAATGTGTGCGGAAAGTTTCATTGCTTCCGAGATTTTGTTTCATAAGACAAAGCCGTAATTTTATGCATGAAAAGTTTATTATTTCTCGCTAAAACCGCAAGTGAACGTAACCACAAGAATAATTGTTCCCCTCAACAACCGCGCATTGATTTCTTTCCGGTTTGAGTTATTGCTTTCGTCTTCTTCCATAGATCTTAGAGCCATGACAGATTCGTTATCTTCACCTACTGCCCTTACATCGGTCATCTTGTTAGTATTTAGAGATCTTGCGTTATAGTTGGGTCTGTTGCA
>VICI01001379.1:0-23048 GCA_019593645.1 Akabosia matsudoensis
CTGTTCCAACAACTACACGACGGAAGCCTTGTCGCAGACGTACAAGCACCACAACGCCTCAGCAAACTACATCAACAACAGTACAATCTACTCATCAAATAACCTTGACAACAACTGAAACGGAACGAACTACACAGTCTACGACGTTGACATTTCCTTCAACCACGCATTCTACCACTGTTCCAACAACTACGCCTCAGCAAACAACATCTACGCCTGTACAATCTACTCCTCGATCAACTTTCACAACAAGTCAAGCGGGAAGAAGCACCCAGTCTACGACGTTGACATTCTCTTCAAGCACACCTACCGCTGTTCCAACAACTACACGACGGAAGCCTTGTCGCATACGTACAAGTATTACAACGCCTCAGCAAACCACATCAACAACAGCACGATCTACTCCTCAACCAACCTTGCCAACAAGCCAAACGGAACGAAGTACACAGTCTACGACGTTGACATTCTCTTCAAACACGCCTTCTACCGTTGTTCCAACAACTACTCCTCCGCAGACAACATATACGACAGTACAATTAACTCCTCGACCAACTTTGACAACAAGTACAACGGAACAAAGCACGCCGTCAACGCCGTTAACATTCTCTTCAAGCACGCCTTCAATAGCTGTTCTAACAACTACACGACGGAAGCCTTGTCGCAGACGTACAAGTACCACAACGCCTCATCAAACAACATCAACAACAGTACAATCTACTTCTCGACCAACTTTGACAACAAGTCTAACGGAACGAAGCACACTGTCTACGCCGTTGACGTTCTCTTCAAGCACACCTTCCACAGCTGTTCCAACAACTACACGACCGAAGCCTTGTCGCAGACGTACAAGCTCCACGACGCCTCAGCAAACTACATCTACGACAGTACAGTCTACTCCTCGACCTTCTACTGCCATTTCGACAACAATACGACCGAAACCTTGTCGAAAGCGCACAAACGCCACCACGATTTATTCCGAAACATCCGCGACAACATCTATACACTCTACTTCTCCAGTATCCAATTGCTCTTCCAACTACAAAATCTCTGATGAATGTTTTGTTCATAGTTCTAACCCATGCAAATGTATCGCAAATCAGAATTGTGAGTTTGTACTCTCTTTAAATGAATGCCGCGACCGAATTCAAGGTTCGTATAATTACTTCGACTTAATACCACTTGCTCTTGCTGAGACATTCAATCATCTACGACTCCGTCAAAGTCGACGATCACACGATAATTGACGGTTTTTTTATTAGTTAGTGTGATCGCAATAGATGTCGACTTTGACGTAGTCGTAGATGATTTAATGTGTCAGGAAGAAGAATAAATGGTGAACATTCATTAGCGACCTGGGGCCAAAAACGTCCTGTGAGATAAGCGTTCGCGGCAATGTGCGTTTCGTAAATAAACAACCTGCACAAAAAGCGTCCGACTACTAAAATCGTCTTGGTAAATATGGGTATGACCAAAAAAGCGTCCTGCAATACTAACTAGTACGTAATACTAAACGGCGGCCGTGTAGGTGAGCGGAAAGAAAAATACAGTACGATTCACGGAAGGGTTTTAGCGGGACGCAGATGTGCCAAGACAGTTTTTGGTTTTGCGCATTGGTGCTCGGACGCTTTTTACTGGACGCGTGTTGCGTAAGTCGCTAATTCGCCGAACGCATATGGCCGCGAGCGCTTTTCCCGCAGGACTCTTTTGGCCGCGGGACGCTTATAGACCTGGGACCATTTAAATTTATGCATATCTGTTGAAGTGTAATGTGAATTCTTTTTGTAGTTTGTAGTGACCCTTGCAATGAAAAACCTATTCAATGTTGGCGAAAGGCTTCTCATATATTCTACTTAAACGACGGCGTGCCATGCAACCATCCAGAAGGGAGTGACACGTATTGTGCTGCGTATGATGTTGTTCTTGCAGTTCACACTGACAGATCTAAAGGGGCGGTTGTAGACTACAGGGGCATCACGTACACCTCTGACGCAGACTTGCCGTATGAAGATCCAGACCACATTCGGAGTTATGAAACTTACTTTGGCGTAAAGGGGGTGCCCGAGGAGGGGGATACCAAGTCGATCTTCTCTACCGCTATCTTTGGCCGGGTGGAATTTCTCGACAACATTTTTGTAAAGGGGAAACCTCTCGTTTACTTTGTAAACTTGCCGGGTGTAGGGAGTTATGAATTGTCGTTTTATGTATGGGAGGTGTATTACAGTATTGTCGGACGCAGGGACTTTTCATATAGCTTCAATGACGTTCGCCTTATGAAAGGTTTGGACCTAAACAAGTACAGAGGCCGTCTGGAAGGATTAGAAATTGTATTATTGTTTGACGTGATAAATTGCGGAGCAGCATTATGTACGCAGTTTGTTGAGTACGGGTACGGGGAAAGCAAAGACACTCATACCATTCAGGACATTACGAAAGTGCCAGTTACATTCAATTTTGGTGAATGTAAGCGTGACCAGGACTTTTCAATAAGTGCCTTATCAATTATAAAGTTTAAGAGTAAGAAATGAAAATCATATCAGCAGTTCTTTTAAGATCAGCGAAAATTGCAACACATCTTGAAAACACGGGTTTAGGCTAATACCGGAAACGAAAATATTAACCAATCAGCCATATCCCATATTCATGTAGCTTTCATAGCTAAAATTTGGAGTGATAATCTAATTTATGAAACAACATTATATTCAGCCCAGATTCTTCATTACGGGTTTTACCAAATGAAAGCAAGATGCTGTGACGTATCGCACGCAATTTTGGTGCATGTTATTTCGTCGTAACCACTACTTCTATATTATTTATTACCGTCTAAATTATTATTTTTTAAACTAGTGCAACTGTTTTTTTTATTAATTGTACATTGAAATATTTTATATTTACAGCAAATACGTTTGTTTTTTTTTACTCTTTTTTACAATTTTTAACACAATATGACTAAAGATTAGATGATTTTAAACTATGTACATAATAAAGTTTGCAATATGTATTTTTATATATTTTCTTTGTTAAGGACTAACAGTACTCAGGAAGGAAGTTTCTGAAAGGTAAAAAGTAGGTAGGGGTAGTGTGGATAGTGTCTCAATGACATTGAAATATTCTGTATAGAACATAATAGCAATTTCTATTACCTACAAACATACGGTTCCTTCATTATTATTAGCGGCAATCAAACATCCATTAACGAACTGATATTTTAGTTGTCATTGTCATGCTGTTGAAGATTCTTAGTCCTCAGTATCGCAGTATTTTATGATGAAAAACATTTTTGGATTTCATATTTCAATGATACTATACATTTTATTTCCAGCTTACACACGACAACACATCCGTCCGACGCGACCAGAACTCCAAATTTTAAAATTTTAGATACCACTTCTAACAGTAACGTGATTGATGCTATGAACACCAAATAGCAGTAAATCATCAAGATATGTTTCCCGCTTCCAATCATTCTTAGTCGCTGCAATGACTCGTCTTGTTTCCTAGCCACATCTTTAGAAGCAAATCTGTATTTTTCAGGTGAAATTTGGAATTGTCCCTGTCTCTTGCTAGAGTTGTTGCCTGTTTTCTTCTTCGGGAAATAGTTTGAAGCTCGAATATATCGGTTATACCATTTTATAAGCTTTCGCCACCACTCCAAAATGCCATTTTCTCTCAATAGCCTTGTCGTCAATTCAAACTCTTTATGCCACTCGTTTTTAAACGTCCATCCGACCTCTTCCTCCCAAACTGGCTCACGAACCGAGTGACAGTACTTTTTAAATCCTGACAACGCAACATATTCTGCAATCTGTCCCAACGTTTCTGTTTCGCGCACAATACTTGCCAGTTTATTTTTTTCATTGCTCAAACATTGTCGCAGTGATTGACCACATCCTCCATAACCCGAAGGGAACGAGACAATTTTGACAACATCTGTCTCGTTGTCTCCAGCATACCCAAGTCCCACTTTAAAAAATTTTCCAGCAACTGGAACCAGCCACGTGTACATCCAAAATAGGTCCATAGGTCGCCTGTAATGTCTTAGCGAATCGATGCGATATCGCGCAAAGTCAGCAGTAAACCTGTAGCCATTTTCTAAAAGCTCCTTTGCGTTCCTCATTGTCAGAGGCATCGGCTTCATCGCCATTTTTGAAGTAAATGCTCCTTCATAACCGACATGTATGACGATGCAACAAATGGAAATGATCACATGCAATCGTCCATGCCACTTGGGAATGTTTTCTTTGAAAAGAATCCGAACAACCTGAAAGACGGAATTGTAGACGTCCTTCGTGTGCACGCCAACAACCAAAGCGAACACTCCCAAAACGATGAAGAACCTTAGCCAAATCGCCAACTTGTGTGGGCCGAGCCAGTACTCCATTGTTAGAGGAGGGCTATGAATAGTAGTCTCGCAGTATATAATTTCAAACTTTTCCCGATTTTCTATAAACACGGATGTATACCAGCCCTTCGCGTAGTACTCGTATGGAACGCTGTGATAATTTTTGTCATATTGAGAAATATAGAACTCCTCCATGACCGTCGTTTTGAAATATGTTGACGCGTTGTAGGGATCACTGGGACTGTATGATACTGAAGTTGCATTGAAATAGTTCGTCAACAAGTTGACAAGTGGGGATGACTGGAAGAGGACCTGTCGTCGGACAGATAAATGGCTGGACTGGTCGCTTGAGTTGCCTGATACTTTCCAGAACATAAATCCTTTCCAGTGTGATTTATGAAAAGTTATTAAGTAGTTGTATGCTTTTCGCCAAGTATCCAAGACTGACTCGTCCCTGCAAGCAACTAGACGAGTTGCACTGGGCAAATCAATTGTGAAATAAGAATTATTTGTCGAAATAAATGTCGATTTCGCTAGGTTGTAAATTCTGTAATTCTCGAAGCATTTCTCATCGCAATCGTTCAGAGACTGGAAAACGAAAATGGTGTTGGGCTGTTCTGGGATGTCATGTAAAAAGTCATAATACTGGCTTAGTTCCCGAAATACGCATAAAACGACGAGTTGAAAGGATCTGTAACGAACAGTCGTAACTTGTGTCAACTTGCTGAATTTTAAGTGCTGAATCCTTGATTCAGATGGACTGAGAGACACATTTTCGTTGTACAATGTCCAGATTATCAGGTTATTCATTTCTTCGAAATTTGTATGGAACAGTAGTGAGTCAGTTTTCTTTAAAGATAGTCTGAGGAAAAAATCTGTTTTTGTGTAGCCCCCTAATAAGGCATGGTACAATGATACTGATATAGTAAAAGGAGTACGTAATAAACATATTATGACGGCTACGTATGTAACGGGCAAGCTTGACATTTTATTTTAAAACCTTGAACAACCAAGTTGGATTGGAGTAGAGTATGAGACTGAGCGCTGAAAGATATACAATCATACCCCAGAGAAAGCAATTAAATAGAAAGTAATTCCTTTCCCAAAGACATTATTATCGTGATGTGTTTTTGAAGTTGAAGTATCATATCAAATTATAGTTGTCGGTCAACATGTTGCGTAGGTATTTTGTCTTGTAACTTAAATTTTGACTCAATTTATAGTATCGAAAGCGGACAAGCGAAGAAACATTTGTCACTAAAAAATGCCTTCGGGCACCTGTAGGTTCCTGAAAACCAATATAAAGAATGCAATACAACCAAAGGGGCGACAGACGTACAGACGGAAGGACAGACATGAGCAAATTCATAAAGCAACTTACGCTACCCAATAAACCTAGCTCAATCGACTATCCTTTTTAGGTATTTCGTCTTACTATTTTCTTGACTGTATACTGTATATTATTCAAAAACGAATATACTGATGATGTATGCACGGACGACCCAAATTTTTCTCTCTTTTAAATGTTCAAACCTCTTCGGGATTAATATCCATACAACAAATAGTTTTTCACTTGAGTGAGTAGTAAACAAATTCCATGAATAAAATATTCTGTAAACGAATTACGAGAAAATCCCTGGAAACAAATATTTGTCTCTGTATAATTTATTGACTAAATGTCTTTTTCAAATACAAACACTGCTATTTATGATTACGTTTTGTTTACTTTACTTCTGCTTTGAACCAATCTCTCAAAACATGTACGTGATACTTGAGATTGACACATTCCTAGAAAAAAGACAAATGGAGATAGATGGGATCTTGAACGTAAACAGAAAAGCAAAAACAGTAAACATTCCACTGCCACCAATATACCTGGGATGTGGGACTCGTTTTTAGCCATACATTCTTCCTGTCTCCAGCATAGCATTATCCAGTTGATCTTTTGGAATAAACTGCTTGTTTCACGTTTTATGGCCCAGGAATTCGCAAAATAATTAACTGCACAAGCATACTCTAGAGTAAACATTTAACTCACGTTCGGCTACGTGGCATTTGCTATGTAATGAATTCTTATGACCTGAACTAGTCATAAAATAAGAGCTCGTTCAACAATGCAAGTATTTTAATGTTTTTCTTACGACTGTAGGCCAAAAAGTAGTAGTCAGGGATGTTCTTGTAGTACTTCTACTTAGAAAAACATCGGTATGATTTCAAATATTTTATATGAGTTATATAGAATAAAGTGTATGCATGTTTTGCTTGTCTGGGAATAACAGATATTTTTTGTAGTTGAAAGCCTTTGAAAAAACAATTGTGACAAAGGCTAACGTTGGATTTGCTTGTTTACTCCATTTATTCTTAGGTTCTCATGACCCACGTAAAAGTATAATATCGCTAATGTAACTACTGTTTATTGTAATAAAATAATTGCACACTAAGCTACATTGCCCATAAAAATGTAGAAGTGCAACTTGCCTGAATATGACAACGACAACCCAGCTGCTATGCCGAAGAGCACTTGGGGGATTGAAATGTATCAAACTAACTTTAATGTAGATTTTATAGGTGAAATCGAGACGATTTTTTAGCAACCGGTGCAAGCCAAACATAATGTGTTTAAACAGAAGCCGATAAATTGCCGGTCATATAATCGTTTTATATAAAATTATTAAGGTCGTTACTACTAAAGTTGTGCTGCTTGTCTTTTTATCTGAGAGCACAGTGGGATGTTGGCTTGTAAGAGAACACAAAAAACATTTCTTCACGAACTTCTAGCATGAAATGAAATCTAGCGGAGAAAAATCTAAGTTTTAAGAAAGGAAGTTCACATACGGAGAGAAAGTCATAAGAAAAAGTTGTCATGCATGATTTGATTAAAAATACATTCAACATACGTGTGCCACTATGCTCAACGTCTTAGGAATGATAAAATTCACCAATTTACATTATTGCACCGACAGTCACAGGTATTCCCAAAAAGCCATGGTGATGATAAGACACTTCTGTGCTTTTAATTTGTAATTGCATTTGTACTATTTGAATCATTCTGCTGAAAATTCGGCTCCCCTCGTACTCAATGTCCATGTCATTAAACTTAATCGTAAGGACCGAAATAAAAAGGTGTGAATAACAGCATTCGCTATGCATTCCTATCAAACATGTAAAACTTCTCAGTGGATACCAGCCAGAGTTTTACCAGCTCCACCTGTATCGTATACCAAATATCATGAGTATCATGACAGTATCCATCAACGATAAGTTTATCGGCTTGGTTGGCGTTTATCAAACTGGGCTAAACTAACATGCATTTTTCAACGATTATTCACCTTATTCAGCTGAAAGTTTACGCATACTTCCTGTAAATAAAGGAGTCCGTATAAGCCCTCAAGCTAGACCATATTTTTCTTCATTCATGGATTTTTGTTTCTAGGAGGTTGAATTTCAATAAAAATGGGCAAGTACTGGAATAAAATATGGAAAGCTACGAATACAAGCGCCGGATCGATTTCTAAATCCAACCGGTAAGCGGTGATGCACTACTTATATTATAGCCATTAGTCATTCGTAACAACTAATAACCAATTACAGATACGTAGTAAACCAGTTATTGGGATTTTTTATAGGTTGTCAGTTTCGACCGACACAATTGAAGGTAAACTGGAACTAGCATTGCACGAAATAGATGTACTGAAAAAACGCGTGTTTCTTCTGGAGCACACTGTGGAGCAGCAATTAGTTCATCCGCCCTCATCCCCAACATTGGCCCCAGCACCAATGTACTCCACAAAAAGCCTACCTCGCTACCTCCACCATCAGGTCGTGACATCACCACCACCGTCCTCACCTTCCCCTGTGAAACCTGTCACATGTGGGAAAGGAGCTGCCGTAAAGGCATCCGTGTTTCGGCACAGGAGCCTCAACTCAAACGACAACTTTTGACATCTCCAAATGACATGTAAATTTTTTAAGGATAAATTTGTCTTCTTTATAAGGACTAATTATTACAAATTATCGAAAAATCGTAAAACTTGTATTATACTTTTTATTTTACATCATTTTACACGCTCTGTGCTGCACCTTTTTCAGTACATCCGGCATCTTGTCTTGCTCGGTGTAGCTTTAGTCTTTGCTGTCTATTTATATCGGCAGGAATCCTTAACCTTTCGTACAGCGTTTACAAATCCTCGTATGTTTCTAGTAAATGCATGCAGCCATCCTACTTTGATGAACCAGAATAAACCTGGTGCAAAAGAACCATTACCTTCCACAAATAGCATAGACAAGAGCCCGAGAGTACGTACGTAACGTAGATGTAGGTGGCCATCGAACAAAAATTGACTTATTATCATGAGCGACCTTCACTGGATTAACTTTCGGTTTCAAGTTTTCATCACAACAAGAAGCAGCCAGCATGAATTTTTACTTACTTGTTTCTTGAAGCGATCTTGACAAAAGGGTAGCATGTTGGGGTACTGAAATGAAGCCACCAGCATTGATCTATGTTGTATACATGCTTAAACTCTCTTTTACAATGATTTTTTCAAAGTATAAATACTAGTCAACAATTTCAAAATCATTATCCACAACCCTTCAGAACTTCCTCCAAGCATCAAGCATTCGATATCCGATCCAGTACAAGAAGATACCCTCCGATAGTAGCTCCAAACGCAACAATGAATACTGTTACCGTAAGTGACTGCAAAGTTTTTGTGCAATATATATACCGTGGTAGGCATAGGCTTAAATACATTTAGCCATTTCATGAAGTAAGCAGGAAATTACTAATTTAAACTTCAAAATTGTAGGCTGCCATACTTGCATTCTGTGCCGCTGCCGTGTCCGCCCAATACGGGGCTCAACAACAACAAGTCTTCCGAGTGGAAAGCAATTCGTACTCTTCTCCACAGCAGGGATCCGGATATAGCTCTCGCGGTTACGGAGGTCAACAGGCTGTGAGAGACAACATTCCAATCACGAGATTCAGTCAAGATATTAGTGGCTCCCAGTCCAACAACGTGCAATTTGAAACCGGAAACGGAATTTCCCTAACAGACAACACCCAGGTTGTCCGGGGAAGTGGAAACTCATACAATGACGGAAATGGGAACCAAGTCAGATCGGAATCAGCCATTCAAAAGCAGGGAAGCTTTGCGTACACGTCTCCCGAAGGTCAGCAAATCAGCACGAGTTGGGTAGCAGACGCAAGTGGATTCAGAGCTCAAGGTGCTCATCTTCCCAGACCTGTTGAAATGCCTGCTGAACACGCCGAAGCTCATCGACAAGCCAATGCCGCCGCCGCAGCCTCTGCGATGAGCAGCAGTAACTATGGTAGTAGCGGTTACCAATCCTCTGACACCGCAGTCCGAACATCTTACAATGCCCCTGCCCAGGTCGTTAGAACTCAATCACACAATGCACCTGCGCAAGTAGTGCGCTCGGAATCGTACGGAGCTCCTGCTCAAGCTGTCCGTGCCTCTTCGTACAATGCTCCAGCAGCCACTGCCCCAGCAAACATTCGAATTCAGTCATACGAAGCACCAATGCGTTCAACAGGTTATTAACCATATAAAAAATAATTTCACGAATTTGTTAAGTTTTGAAATAAAGATTAAAAAAAACAAAGAATCTTCGTCGATATCATGAACTATATAACAACAAACAGCATTTTTTTAAATTTAATCTTTTGGTTTGTATATTGACTACATAAATTCATATGTTTGTACCTCTTGCACCCTTCGTCACGTGTTGGCCCTTCGCACAAGAGGTAGAGAAATGACAGTGTTCGTCATTCGTCAATGTGAATGATTATTTGTCAAATTATGTGTCGTGCTTTATGAATACTTCAGTCTTTTCGAACCCTTGAGTTACTTTATTCTGAATTTAACTATATTATATGTATCATATAGCGTACCAGCCACCAGCGTATACATTTTAAGACCTCGATACCTCTTTTTTCCATATGCACGGCACAATATTCAGTGTTAATAGAGATGATTATAACGAGTCCATTCAAAATACTATTCACTTGAAAAGCAATTGAAAATTAATTTCAGAACTACAAATTGTCCTCCTGTCCAGTATAAAATTGACCCAAAAACGGTGACATACTTTTTCCCCATCTACAATCCGGAATAGTGTGATTTAATTTTTGTTTATAAAGTTTGTTGCGATCGTAAAAGGTGAAGCCGGAAAATGTGTACAAGAGGTTTAGCTAGCGTTTGGTTTTTGCTTCTATTATTATTATTATTATTGCAATCAACGTGTTGCTACGCACAAATTCTTTTCAGAGATGTTGCTTTACATCGAGTGTTTCATATGATGACTGATACGTTTCCTGATAGCTTTGTCATTCATTTTTTCGCTAACTATTCCTCATTTGCATTGAGTCCATCCAAAAAAATATCTGCTTGGAAACAGGTTGGCGTTTACGAGAAACAGGTTCATCCTTTAGTCGTTCCGTTCCCCGGGCGAGTTTTTATATTTACCGAAGGTTATCCGGCAAATTCAACAGGGATGGCAAACAGATTGGAAAGGAACCCGACAAAGTTTCTAACACAATGTGACATACTTGTCACTCCATTTTACTCTACATCTCGATCCAAGTCGCAACTGAAATCTGCATTTTACACATTCAGCTCCTTCGCACTGGAACCGTATTCAGTCATTGTGATCTTGTGTCGTAGTAATTGCACGTTCACTAGTCTCGTGCAAAACATGCCTCAATTTGCGTTCAATTTGCCGGCCGTCAAAATCGTCACTCCATTACTGGATGAAAATAACATGACCATAATCCATTCAAACTTAAGTGTTGCCTGGAAACGTTTAGCAAATCCAACTGCTTATTCAACTCCTCAATGTCTCCACAGACATTTCTTTTACAGATACAATACGAGCACTCCCATAACTACTTTATTGTACGACGATTTTGACTACTTAAAACTTCCGGACCAACAACAAGACCACTGCAAATCGTCGTGGGCGATCTTATCCAAGTTTTGCACGTTTGATGTCATGGCAATTCTTCTCATCCAAAAGCATCACAGTATGACACTAAAACTATTGGAGAGAGACCACGTCTCTGCCGACTCTGCGGGAAGGTCATTAATCACTCATTACGAGAATACATACATTGACACCTTATTGACACGGGCGTACTTTGAGCGTATTCGACCTCACCAGTTGACAGGCGTATTTTTTAACACGTTTAAAAGTATTTCCATATCCTACTGCATTGTTCATTTGAAAGGCAATGCTGACAATTTCTCAAAAGATTCTCACAAGTTTTTGAGCTTCAGCACCTGGACAAAAGGTTTTTCAAGAGAACTCTGGATGGCGTTGTTTGTTGGCGTCATTTTCTGCGGTTTTGTGCTCTGTCATCATCACAAATCAACGTTTAGCTGGATATTTGTGATGTTTTGTTTGATTTTTCGGGAGGGCACAATACAAAATAGAGTTTACCTGGTAGTAGCTATTGCGGCCATGTATGTAGTGATGCTCTATGAAAATGTTGTTCTAAGCAATGTCACTGTTACACTTCCCCCTTCCAAGTACAACTCGCTAGAAGAGTTGCTGGATAACGGCTACAAATTTTTATGGAATCCAGAAGCAAATAATAACGTGAGCCCAACTTCGAAGGTTTATTTGCAAAACTACTTCAAACGAAACATGCAATTCTACAGGTTTAACAGTAGTTTCCATCGATTGCCAGCTGGAATCCTTTGGCGATTTACGTACGTGGCAGAGATGTTGAAAAATAACGGTATAAAACTAGCGAGTTATATGCGCACAGGCATCAAATCAGAAACCCACGTTTGGAAACAGAAAAATGCATTTGTGACCTTTTACGGGAAGGAGGCTCACAGCGTAAGCTGTCACTATCTGAGGGACTCGCTTTCTCCAGGAGTTGGCGTGTGGGAGATATACACTGTTAATCGACATTGGATATTTGAAACCATTGGTTGGATCCAGGCCACAGGGCTGAGGGCGGCGTGGGAGGAGTGGAGTACTTGGGCGTACAAAAAACACTCGGGAATGTTGAAGAATGAAAAGAACGCAAAAGTGGGGCAAGAGATTCCAGACTACATTGGCATGGATCATCTCATTGGTTTGGTCCTTCTCTGCCTCGGATTGCAAGGGGTTCTAGGAATTACTTTGCTTCTGTTCGAAAATGGATTATTGAATTCGTGACTCATTTTAGGTTATATTTTGAATCTTTATTACAACTGTGCGAAACATCCTTCAGTCCTAGGTGATTATAAGTTATATATATAAATAACCAGTACTGCGATTCAGACTAAGATGTAACAGTTTTTTAAAATTCTCTAGCCCTCATTGATGATTGAATCACGATATTCTATTGATTCTTCTGTCGTTGTACCCACATCATGATTTAGTCTTCGTCCTTGCATTTTTATCGACAACTTTTTTCTACCGTCTTGAGTAGACGCTAATTTGAATGGAGATACACCTGGATGTTGAGTTGGCCTTGCTTTCCTGTGTAATGCAGATGTACCGAAATTATTTGCAGTCACAACGATTCGATAGTATTTCCGAGAACTAAGTAAGTCGCACTTCTGAAAGTTAGCATACATGACTCAAGATTACATTGGCTAGACAAATTAGTGTCAATAGTATACAAATAATATTAACGAACCTGTAACAGAAAAAAGGAGAAAATAGTGATATAACAAATCCATTTAACACTATAAATCATCATGTGAAAATACCGGGGGAAAGTTCGTTTGATCTCAAAGGATTTGACATTTGGGTCAACGTTTTTTTTTCAATTAGGATACTGAATTCATAGATTTGGCAATAGAAATAATGTTAATGAGAACATAATTAATTAAACAATTTCCTAAACGGATGCACAATTTTTCTCCCGGGACACTTTGAAATTCACTATCCAGCGGTTCGCCGTTTTTCCCGATTGAAGTTGAAAATGTCGTCGTCATCCTTTCTTAACGACTTGTATTTCCGAGCTCCGACAGAGTTTACTGAATCCTAAATTAGGAATTGAACAGATAAGTGTACACTTGCATAATATTTTTCTAGATAATATATGTTGAATACACACCAGAAAACCCAGTAAAAGAATCATGAAAACACAGTAAGTGAATAGGGCCTTGAAGAGCAACATTTTCGACAAGTGAGAAACAAATTTTTGTGGACAAGTGATTTCAAATATGTATTACGATTGAATATCAAAGTCAGCGACAAAAGGCAATTAATTTCAAGGCCTTCAAGCCATAAAGGCAATAATTTTTATTGCGAAATGGAAATACCTATTGATAATTTGTCACATCACGAAAGTACATAACTTTTTCCTAATGTAATATTAGATAAAATAGCATTCAAATTTTCTACATTCAAATACTTACACATAGATAAATACATGTTATAAAAATATTTTGATAAATAGAGTCCCAGTTTCGCACCGAATACGAAAACACAAATCAATTTTTTTTCTCGAGTTGAACCTCTTTTTGTGCACTAATTCATATCGTCTGAAGTGTCTGCAATATTTTTAACGATCGACATGAAGTTCTTGGACTTGGCTACTCCATGTCGCTTGATGTACTCGAGGATTTGCCTCTCGGCTTGGTTCAATTTGAGCTGCGATGCGAGCAGGAGTAACTTTCCAGCGGTGACTTCATTACAAATGCTGCCGAGGCGAGTATCTAGAAACTCCAGTAAATCTTTCAGCTCATACTTAGCTGCCGCGCTGGTCAGCTCTACAACGATCTCTGGTTTGTGCCAAGTTTGGGGGAGTGTTCCAGTGTAAATGAATTCCAATAGCACCCCCACAGTAGCTGCAGACAGATCGTTTATTCGTACAACTCCAGTTTGAGATTCGCTCATGTTATTTTTAAACATTGCGTGGAAAACAGGACTCCGCACTAGGAAAATAAGGTCAATTTTTACAAACACACTAAAGTTGAATTTATACAAAACATTTACTGATATAAATGTAATACATACCTGATAGAATAGCACGATGAGCTCTGAACACTTGCTCGTCCTTTGAGAGGATTTTCACGTCCGCAAAAGTAGGAGAGGTCTCGTCATCAACAAGATTTTGATTAAGTAACTTCTGGAAGTCCTTCAAGAGGTTATACTTAGATCGGTTCATGTCCCGAACGCGACAGGCATCAAGTTTCCCGAGAGGAAGTTGACTGCTTGAATCGGTAATGGTTGGGTTGGGGGCGAACAAAATAAACTTGATGCAAATCAATAAGCATCCTCCGATCAAGGGAAGATCTTCTAGTTTGTCGTCCCTGGGGATAACATGAGGAAACCCCCAGCCTTGCTTCGAAATAAGATCGGCGACTCCACCTGATTCAAAAACTTAATTATTTCAACAAATCGATAAAGGCTCAATTGATTTACGGTTCGAAGGAAGAATAATTTGTGAGGGTTTTTACAAGGTCCTTTTTTACGCTTTCCCGTACCATCAGCACTGAAATACTTGTGACCGGATTTGGTAAAGATTTCCATTTCCACTTGGGTGTTCACGTGGTTGGTGGACTCAGGGGCAGACACAAGATTGTAGTAAACGCCTATCCACCTCTTAGTCTTGTCTTCTGGTACATTACCGGGATCAAGCTGGTCGTCTACGACATGTAGACAACATGACATTTTGCATGGAAGTCCTATCCGCTTCCCAACTTGGAACTCGAACTTCTGGGCACAGATTTGCTCCTTAGACTGACGGACGACATCAAAATTTTCAATCTTCCAGGTGAATGCAATCCTCTCCGAACGGAACTACAGGATTTGATTCAGTAAACAAAAGTTAAACGCTCAGAAGTACACAAACGCACGCAGAGCTCAGTAATTTAATGAAAAGCCACTTACCCCGCTGGACACGTTCGTTACGGTTAAATTTTCCTCCTCCAGACCAGCTTTCTTTTCGATACTTTTCGAGTTACCCATTGTTCAGAAAAGATGCTAATTAATCAATTTAACTGCTGACTGATGTTCTTTTGAATCCCGCAGCTAACACTGACCTGTCTAAACTTCAGTCTTACTTACATGTTAACCGAAACTACACACAAAAGTAAACAATACACTTCATTGTTTTCGATAATTTTTTCTTTCATGCATACTTTCATCTTGCATGAGGACAACAAAAAATTGTTAGAACGATGAACGACGTCGTTGTCATTATGACGACTTATACACACGCTTTTATGAAATGCATACGACAGCTTCTTGCATGACATAAACATACTAACCAACCGTTCTGTTCTGGGTAATCATTGATGTCGCAAGTTAGCCAAGCGTTATAAACGAAAAGATAAAGTCTAGAAAGTAGCAAACTTGTGTTGACGCATTTACCATAAACATGCAATGGTAAACATTTTACTTTCCTTCTTCGCGGTTTTCCCTTCACGCTTATGGCGTAACAGGCATTTCCACACACAGGAGGAAAAAATAATTTTTATACTGGACATGACCCAATACGTCGGACAATGCGTAGGTAAAATTCGTTATATTATTTTTATCATGAGTCTGTAGTACTTGCGATACGCGAATTTTCATGGGGCATGTTGATACACTTTCTGTTTAAGATTTTCAGCCAGGAACAACTCATCTCAACTCATGGTCAAATTTATTTCAAGTTGAGTGAGCCGAGCCATAATTTGTAATTGAAGCTGGAGTAGTAGTGCGCTCATGAAGGTAGGTTGGAAGGGAACGCAGGAAAAAAATGCTCTTGCAATCTCACCCCAATCACTTCATGAAAAATCTTCGATCACTAGTTTTGCTGTGGAGTTTCCCTTCATTCATTATTCATTACATGTGCAACGCAAAAAAAGGAAAGCACAGCGATATGTGCTGATAGACTTTCTCCTAAATAATAGATCTGACCTTTTCAACCATCCCTCAAGAAAATATGGTTTCACGAAGGCTGCTTTCTCCCTCAATGCTTTTCAATGACTCACATAAATTACATGTTCGTTCAAGCGTAAAGCGATATATATTTACCGTGCAACCTTTTTGGTTTTGGTCCACGGTTGTTTTCACGAGTTCTTAATTAAACATTCACTAAAAAATTATTAGGCCTGCTCGAAGCAGTCTGCGTAACCGGCTGCCTGCCGCAGTAACTTCTTAACACTTTCAGATGAGAACGAGAGTTTAAGGAGGAAAGTTGTCTGCCTTTTGAATTATTTGGAGAAATTTGTACAGATTTGATCTGCTAATTACAGCAGCACAAGTACGATACATTTCTATCTACTCGTTTCCTCAGTGCTGTTTGTGTTTTTGAGGCTTTGTCAGACAACCTTATCTTGTTTTTGCTGCGTATCCATTAGTGTAATTAGACAATTTTAAGTACTCTTGTAAAACGGAGAAGAAGGGAATTAGTCTGTGTTTAGCTTCAAAGAACTAGTGTAGAGTAGCATCTAGCATCAGAAGGTATGTACGTGTATTGCATACATGTTTAACTAAGTTTTAATTGTAACAATGAAGTTTCATGGATGACATGATGGGAAAAAGAATTAAAGCACTAGGCATCTTTAATTAAGACGTTTCGAATCGATTCTAGCTAAAATTTCGTTATTCGCACGGTCAATATGATTTGGATACCAAAGCGAAGTGTAGGGATATTCATTAAATCAAATCGGAACAAAGAGGATGAAGATTTCGGAAAAATATTGAATTTGTAAAGTGAATGTTGTCCACACATTAATAATAGCTGAAAATTTAGTCAATGAATATAATGTGTTCATGCAGTGCACAGCCACGCGTTGCCAAATTCACTTGAAAGATTTTGTTTGAAGATTTTTATCTATATATTATGCGTAGTATTTCACTTTCTATACAGTCACTGTATTCTGCTTTTTAAAAAAGTTTTATATTATTTATCATGTTTTCTCTAGAGATGTCCATGAAAGACTTTAAAACATTGAAGTGTGGACTATAAAGTAAACAGCTACAAAATAAAAGAGACAAGTTTCCATTCATGATGATGAGATCCTCTGACACACAACTTTCTTTTTCATAGAATTCCTTCGGACTAACTGATATAGAGATACAGCCAACCAAAAAGAACACAATTTTGTTGTCAGCTTTCTTCTTCCTTTTTTTATATCTAACAAAAAAAGGACTCGCCAATCCCGGAGGACTCTCTACCAATTTGTTCATAGGTATTTCTGTTAAAAAATCTGAAGAACCCTCTCGTGTCATTAAAACAGGCAAGGTGAAATTTTCCCGTGATGTCCGGTGAAAGCAGGACCAAACATCATTAATTATATGTTTTGCTTTCGTGGTCTCTTGTATACAAAAGTATTGCTGGCCTTTAAATTAGGACGAAGAGAACTCTTTGTTGTAGCTGTATAGGTAGTTAGGATAAACAGAGAGGCTATAATGCTCCTGCAACGAATTCAAAATTTGCTTAGTCTATACAACGCACCTTAGCTTCATTACGAACTTTCTCCTCATTCTATTGTCTTTCTTTCGAAACAATAAGGATCCAGACAAGGTCCACCCGAAACATCCGGTAACCAGATCACCGCGTGCTGTTGATGATTCCGTACTCCTACTCCATTGCATTCCACTTTCTGGGTAAACAACAACAAAATCGAGCCTTTTATTCAGAAGGTAATTAATTATTATAATAGAAGACCATCTTAAGTGAAAGTCCTCATTTAAACCATGACACAAACCATTAGATTTATAGTAATTGAGGAATGACACGAAATCTTTTAACATTCAGTACACGAAATCAATGAAGATCTGGCAGAGGAAAGGATTGCATGGTTCCAATAACATTTTTAGGTTCATTCATCGACTATGGAATTATACTAAACTAGCTAATTATACGGAACAAAGAGATTATACGATGAACTTTAAGTTTAGAGATCCGGCACATTGATTATGAAGACACTGCAGTCGGTAAACGCCGGCCATTTTATTAAACTTTTGTGTAAGTTTTTTCCGCATTTACAAATGAGTCCAACAAACTTCGATCTGCATATTGCGTTTAAATATTTTCGTTCTCAACCCTTTTACACTGTATGAGAACGTCATGCGTACATGGGTACATATTATGTGTCAAGAAATATTTTGAGTAAAACTTATTTACTGAATCATAAGCATGAAATGTGCAATGGCAAGTTCTTTTTCATGAGCCATTTTGAGGTTAGTTGGTACCCAGCGTAATATTATGCAGTGTGTATGCATGGTCATATCAGATAAAAAGAAAGCTTGGTTGATGTATGGCTTTAGTTGTCATCTCTAATAGGACTTATCACTTGACTCAGTGAAAAATATATTGCACCGAAACGTTTGAAATGAGTGACGTGATAATTCTCATGAAACCAATATCAAGTTTGGCACATTTCAATACAATTTGTTGACGGTTTACTAAGACCACCTAGGAGAAACCTTTTGAAAGTGAAAGTAGTGTGGCGCATTAGGTACTCTTATTTCTACTCTGAGGATTTTGTATTTTTAGTACAAGTTTCCATCCACAACTCCAGTCCAAATCCCAACGTTTCAAAGCTTGTTCAATATATCACGATATTAAATTGCAGAAAAACTTTCAGCTGAACAAGCAATTGTCCGCCGGCCTACATGTCATATAAGTATACCTACGTACGTAGCTACTTTGCTTTGCTAATGTGTAACTACTTTTCTTCCTAGTACCAGTATCAGTATCAGTAGTTGTTTTGCTCAAACGCATAGCTAATGCATACAACGTATACGAAAACTATTGAAAACATGCTTTCATGAACTCATGTTTTTCCCAAAACAACGCATAACATACAAATTGAATTTTTCGCATTTTGTGTTCAAGACGCGTTTTATGCCCATCTCCGCTCGGTTCGTCGGTATGGTGAAATCCTCCCTCTTCTTTCTTGCACGTTTTCTCCTTTCATTAAAAGAACCGAGAAAAGCTGAGCTCATTCCCAACGAAGATTTGAAGACTATATTATTTGCTACAGCCAAACGAAATAAACTATGAAATTATTTTACGAGTTCCTGTTGTTAGAAAAGATAAAATATTTTCTTTTAATTAAATTATGTTATAATCTGTTTATTCTTGTATCTTTGCACTATCTCTCTGTGAGACCAATGTGTGTATGGATGGATATATACCCGTCCTTATGAGTAATTAATATTGCGCTCATCAGGGTTGATAGACACAAAACGCCAACGGTGCTGTGTGTATGTCTACGCGTTCATCAAAGTCGACATCCTTCTTTTTTTTGTCTTGTCCCTTCCGATGAAAATGAGATCAGACTTTTTATTGAAAGCATATATAGAAGCCAGAGAGAAGTACTATGCCAGCATATTCCGACGTGCTGTAGTGTTAACAGTTTGAATCACTTTTTAAGAACTATTGTACTCGGAAGCCGAGGCATTCAAGCACTTTTAAATCTCTTGCCTCTTGTCGGGAAATAATGAATTTTATAGGCAAGTTCTCTATTGCAGTACATGTCGTTTGTAACATTGAACCGAGCTACTTCGCCAAATGTGAGCTTGGGGATCACACACTACGTTAAAAGTTGTATTTATTCATTTTGTGTTGGTGGAAATGGAATTCGCACTGCTGATTGCAAAACTTGCTGCATTTTTAACAGTGTTTAATCCTTCGTGCTGAAACACCTTTGACATCAAATGACCTCATTTTTTCGCTTGCATAAAATAGAAACGTTTGATACTTCATACAGATTTGCTAAAATTGGCATGCATGAATAAGGTGACAGCTGCCAATTAGATCCGCATTTGCAGACTTATATAATATGGCCAATAGTACAATATAAATTGGTCTTGTCCTAAGAGGTTTCGTTGAAACATGCAGTTTTTGAATGCAGTATTGCAGCAGCAGTTGTGAAACTTCAGGCTGATTGATCTGCACTTCAGAAGTACGTCAATTTTACCGATTTAGTGAACACCTAGCAACAGTTTCTAAGCAGAAAACCGTCTGAACTTTGTCATACGTAAACCATTTGATCACAACGCCGATAGCTAACCGCTTACAGGTTGTCCCTGACGATGCAGAAATTAGGGTGACAAGGAAATACACTATTCAACACAACTCTGTCCGATCCAAATCTTAATTACGATTTTATTTTTACTCCTTTTTTTACCGGAAACCTTAATCAATTTTGTTCTCACTAAAAAAAACCTGGATATCAAATTATGTTCTTTTTTTCTCTCTCTCTGTATAATCCCAAGATGATGATGATCCGTCCCGTACTCTCAACCCTTCCTAAAATCTTGACCGCAACGTGTGTTATTTTTTAAAAAGAACCCCACTTTCCTCACCAACCGGATCCGTCCTCATCCGCCCCCACTCGCGCCTAAAGATTGAAATAAAAATAGCTTTGTTTTGCACCGTTCTGTGAAAGGTCTCGCACTGAACCATACACCAAACTTCTGCAATGTCTTCGTTTTTGACACCATTGACCCAAACTGGCATGAGAAAAGGCTTTTTTACCTATGTTTCCAATCATGGAAATAGTGGTGATAGATTGGTGGGTGCAACTTTTAAAATTGATTCGGAAGAACCTATATCATTCTAAACTATTTGGGTCAATTGTTGATTTGATCACATCTAAACAATTTCAGGTAGAATATTTTTACGACTTTATCAAATTTCTGTTATTGAAGCTTCGCTTAAGTCCACAAGAGAGGGAATAATATGGCATAATGGTAAGTGAAACCTATTTAGATAGTAGCTCTATGGGAAATTCCTGGAATGAATCGCTGATTAGAATGACTCTGCACCGCCCAGCCATGTGTCTTTTATTAGTGCGGATGTCAATGATCGGCCATTTCATCCAGCTGAAGCTGACAGTTTCTTGTCTACCGTGTTTACAATTTCTGAGAATTTCTCCTCCATTGTATCTGTTCAAAAGAGTAGACAAACAACAAAAGAGACATTTCAAACCACTGTATGTTCGAATGAGACGGCTGTCAAGAAGTTGTCATTCAAGTGGAAAGACTACGTGAATCTACTCCCTACGTGATGTTCAGTTAGGAATCTCCTTTCACAACTCATTTTGAGTATTTGCTCATACAGATATGTATGAACTTGAATGCTTTGGAACCTGAATTTCGGTTCTGTACAAGATAAAAACCCTGTACAGTTGTATCATGAATAGCAGATAGTTAGTCAAATAAGATATTCTGTTACCGAGCCAAATAGCTCCCTTTCAACTTTTTAATGTTACTAATGCCCTCAGAAAAATGGTTTTTTGTACGTAAGTTAGGGAAATTTTGTGTGATGGCAGTGATGTGTGTGAATTCTGAATAATTTTTATCAATATACAGTATCGATATGCTCCACGTTTGTACAACTTCGAAAAATATGCCACAAACTCATCAATTTGAATCTAAAATAAAATATGCTAACTTGCTTGACTTTCAAATGCGTAAAATTCTTCCTTGTTTCACACGAAAAAATAAAAAACCACAGCTATAGTGATGTAACGAAAGGAAATCAGAATATAAAAGAAACAAGAAGATATGACAATCTGTACATACGCTGGCAGGACACGATTCCGGAAAACAATTTAAAGCCTCTGGGGGTTTTGCGATACTATGTCACCCGCCCTTTGCCGTGTCCAAGCGTAGAAAAAAATTTGACCCCGTCCTTCACGTCATCTGATAAAGCGATAGGAGTCTTAACCTTAGGACCTTAAGCAGGTAAACTTAACTCTAAACCTGTACAAAGAAAAAAAGTTTAAACTTCACCTTGGCTTAGAAGTTTGACCAAGTTATTAGCAATGACCTAAAGTATTAGCCCCACGCAAGTTTGATCATACAAAACCAGCCAAAGTATACAGCCTTCTGAGCTTCTACATGCGGGCAGACAGACAAACTAATCGATGTCATTACTTGCTGAACATAGTTTCAGCTTCATAACAATACATACATAGTATATTTTAACACGTAGTTATATAGTATTTTAAACCTTCCCGTGCATCAAAAGTAGCTATATCGTAATACTGCAGACAAAACTCCGCCGCTAGAGAACATACATGACAGCACAATCAACGTCAAGAGGAATTTTTTCTACTTCTAGTTTCGACATCAAAACGATCAAGGTATGAGTTTCCAAATCGATCTAGTATGCCAAATCCTTTACTTGTCCTAATGCTCAAATATACTTGAAATGATATATACATATATGCCTCATTACTATTAATTGGGTTGATTGGAAAGTATGAATGTTTAAATTACAGCATCCTTTTCTTCCATTTCTGTATCAAAGTAATCAAAAGTATCTATGCACGTTATGTCATGTATTCGACATATTGCAGGAAAACTTGGACGGGATTCGAGGAAATAATCCTGAAGCATCTGAAAGCAATTTACTCCAGACACAGAAATTGGACTGGTTATGGTTGTACAGACATCAACTTAAAACACGTGCCGCAAGAATTTTTGTAAAGAATCATTTAACACACACCTGTACATTTTTCGGCAGAGACAGAGAGAGAGAACTTTATTCCATTCAGAGAACTAAAATATTGACTTGCACAAGTATAAGATACCAAAAGTATCCTTCCGTGAACAAGGAATGCTATATGTATTTATGAAACATTTTATTTTTGATATTTTATTCACGAAGTCGACCTACCAGGCTACACAGAATCGACATCCTTTTCCATTTTTCTCATTTCCGAAAGAAAAAGTAGATCACTACGGGATTGAAATTCTCGAGTGTTGAAGCATTCTTACGGGTAAGTCC
>VICI01001380.1:3607-23045 GCA_019593645.1 Akabosia matsudoensis
TTTGTTTAACTCAATGTCGACACTTTGGAAGTTTCCACACCACAACAAAAACTCGTCTCGAGTTTGGTAAATCGGATAAGGCGGAGGGAACTATCCGAGGATGTCACCATGAAATGGCTTGCTGAGTTATGCAGCTGATGATTATTTATGATGAGGGAATCAACTAGCGCTAGTGATCACAAGAGTTCAGGCTACCAAATAGAATGATGATTTTATTCGTACTCTCAGTATGTTTATATACAGCTTTATCGTTACGCTATATAGTCATTCATAATATAATTCTATTACTTACTTAGCCTCGTTACACATACCCATTGC
Source organism: Akabosia matsudoensis (assembly GCA_019593645.1). Classification (NCBI taxonomy): domain Eukaryota; kingdom Metazoa; phylum Arthropoda; class Collembola; order Entomobryomorpha; family Paronellidae; genus Akabosia; species Akabosia matsudoensis. The sequence goes on from VICI01001380.1 coordinate 3,926, forward strand.
CCTACCTACCTCGATAACCACATTCATTCATTGCACCATCCTGCATCTCTCTTCACACTGTATCAAGTTTGGCGCAGATCGGTGACTATAACCCCCTGATCCTGGCGGACCCCTACCCATGAGCCCATAGGGTAGCCCGAATTTGCTGAAAATCAATAGAGTTTCTCCTAGTGGCCAATTGTCTCACTGTGCGAAGTTTGGTCCAAATCGGCTTAAGTTTGTGGCGTGTAGAGCACCCATAGACAGACAAACTCATCGATGTCATTACTTGCTGAGAAAGCTCAGCTTCGCAATAATAATACATATAAAAATTAACAACTGGCCGTAACTGGCTGTCTTGGCCGTAATTTACTGGCAATTCAATGAAGTTCGGATGACATGCTCCTGTGATTATAAATGACATTACAATGGAAAAAGTGGCAAAGAAAAGTCTTTTTCATTGCCCCACTGCGATGCCCATGTCTTCAACACCTCATAAATTCCAACATATATGGAAATCTTTTTTAAATTCCCTCGCCTTTCGAGGGTTTTTACATTGCGAAGTTTTTCGAAAATTTCTAACTGTTTCTCTTTATCAATTATCTCCAGATTGACAAGATCTGCATCAAGGCACCTCGTATAGTCAACTTACTTCAGGTGCAAATACTCCTGGGTAATCTTCTTGATCTTGGGTAAAACTTGGCCTCAATAAACCACCACACAAACTAAACTATACATTGACGGCCCCCTTTGGCTCCAAAAACTAAGGTTCGTCGTAGTACAGGTACTCCAATTTGATGTTTCCCCTTGTCAGTGCTTTGAACACTGGGGCTTTCTCATTCGGTCCTGTAGCTCCTACATTTCTTTCAGTACTACAAAACATGGGGAAACACAATAAACATAATGGACACGAAATATACATAATTATCTTGAGTCAAAGGTTAGGCATACGGATTGTTGTTAACTCCTGTAGGTAAGGGGTTGCCATTTGGGCATTTTTCAGGGGAGGTCGATGATGTGGACTATATTAAACACAAGTTGCCTGACAACAACGTTTTCATGGTCGGGAAACGATTGGACATATGTTTCTAAAGGTTGGCCATGTGGTTCAGGCCAATATTGTATAGCTTCAACTCTGTCAGATTTGGATAACAACGCCACAATCTCCGGCCTGGAAGTTACCTGAGAGACAGATCTTGTGGAACTGTTTGAGATGCCGCACCTTCTTCTCGTATTTCCTTGATTCACAGCGATTCCAAGCCAGTTGTACTTTAAAGTCAAGTTTCGCCATCAACGACAAACTTTCAAGAGTCGTTTGGTACTAATAGCGAAGGATATTGTCCATAATCTGACATATGTCAAGGAAGTCGATTGAGAATGGAAAATATATTTGGGGGTTCAATTGTCCGTATGATTACTCACCAGGATATGGGTTCCAACTTGTGCGTGGATCAGATCAGTTCTGGTTGCAAATTCACTGACGAGAGCCATTTCGTTGCACTAGTTATCAATAACCAAAAAAGAATTAGAATCCTCTAACGGCATATAAATCGGTAAGAATAATACGCAATCAAAGCTGTTAAGCTTATAGTGACGAAGCTGGAAGCAAAAGAAAAAGCTAAGGAAAAAGCTGAGCTTAAAAGCTAAGATAAAAACTTAGCTAATAAGCTTAGCTAAAAAGCAAAGACATGTTTGGGGCAAAACGGCCACAATTAAAAATTTGCCCTATCTGACCCTAGTTCACCACATCCCGGACCTCAAAGCGTATCCGATTGGGCTGAAAATCAATAGTGTTGTTTCAAGTGACCCCTAGTATCACGGTACCAAGTTTAATGCAAATCTGTCAATATCTAATGGTGATATCCGGGTTTCATTCACGGGAAAAATAAACCATGCCTGCAAATAAAACCCGGTCCGAAACAAAAACTAGATAGTAGTTTGAAATCTGCTCTTTCTGGCACGCTTGATTTCCAAACCGGTTCGCAATGCAGGCCTAGCTAAATTAACGGTTCTAAACGGCCATTTTAAGAAGTAGCATTATTCATGTTGTCAAGATCACTGAAAGATTTTTCAGGGATATTCTTATTTATTATAAAACGGTATGCCTACGTAGCTGGGACAGGAGCATATGATTTATTTTCATGGAACGGTTATTTGTTTCCAGAAACTGTCGTTTCTTGTTTAAGAAACAGTTGTTTTATCGTTATTGTTGATGTTTTTGAACCTCTTCTTCTGTTTCTTATCGATTGAGGTAAGTTTTTATCTAAATATAATTAAAAATCAGAGTATTTGGTAGGATGATTGCATATGTGCCTCACAAGTAGAATAGAACTGGCTGTTTTTGACTTACGGATACGTTACTGGACAATCAAGTATATTCGTTAGTGGCATATGTTTAACTAGGCTAGCAAACTCATACGAGTATTCAACTAAGTATACTTGTGCTGACCTAAAATGCTGAGAAAAAACCTTAGCTAATACCTTAGGAAAAAATTTTAGCTCAAAAGCTAATAGCAAAAGTTAAGTTAAGGTATCACTGAACCATATTTGGGGCAAATCAACCACAATCTAAAATTTGCCTATCTGACCCTAGTGGACCCATTCCCGTACCTCTAGGGTTGACCGATTGAACTGAAGACCAAAAGGGATGGTCCAAGTGACCCAAGAAATCACTGTACCATGTTAGGCGCAAATCGCCATTATGACCCGCTGACCCTAGTGGACCCCTACCCATGACCCCCTAGGGTTGACCGAGATTGCTGTTAATCAATAGGGTTCATGCCAGTGGCCCATAGTACCACTGTGCCAAGTTTGGTCCAAATTGGTCAAAGTATGTGGCCTGTAGAGCACAGACAGACAGACAAACACATCGATGTCATTACTTGCTGAGAAAACTCAGCTTCGTATTAAAGGGATGTAAAGAAGCCTTAGTATACTGGAGCATATCCACTCACGGTTCACTTAATTATAACAGGCAAAAAATATTCACTTTGCCCCTTTTAAACTTTTGCAATGTAAATAGACCAAAAACTAACACGAAATATCTACTTAACCTTCACCTAATGATGGCACGCAAAAAATGTTCACTTAGCCCCTATTAAATCTTGCCATGCAAATGGACCAAACACTAACAAGACATATTTACTTGTATGTGTGTATGTATTGTAGAGGTGTATGTACTGCCATATGATGACACTACATACAGTTGCGGAACCAAGTCATCCTCCGTTATTGCAAACTCCTCTTATCTACATAATATTTAAAGTTAGTTGGTTAAGAGGCATACATAGTAACAGCACATCTCAAAGCGAGATTTTGCATACAAGCCCCCACATTGAGATATGTATCCCCAGGAAATCAAGGTTAGCTCATCACTCTCCTTTACCATTGACTTTTTTCTTTTACTCGACCTGAGATTGGAACCAGGAGGCCCATGGATCAGAGATAACAGCTCTGACCACTAGACCCCAACCCCGGGATTCATAGAACACATATTTACTTAACCAGCACGTAAACATTATGCAAGAAAATGTGATAATCTCTTTCACCTAAATGTTCAAAGTGTATGTACTATTAAAGAATTAAAATGGGGATTTTCAAGGTAGCACTTCAGTTCAACGCTTTAACTATTAAGTTTTAAATGAGCAATCGGGTAGAGTTTTTTCCGATTTGTTCATGACAAGGCCCTGTTAGATCAAGTAACGATATGTGCAGAGTTTTCTCCGATTTCTTCTAGGCAAGGCACTGGTAGATTAAGTAGGCACTCATGGATTCTGGAACACGAATGATGACCAAATGGACATATATTTTCTTTAACTACCCTTCGAATCTTGGACAAAATCATTCTTTCCACTACTTTCTCTGTGGTGAAAATCTTTTAATAGCCTCAACTATTTCTCATCATCTTCAAGACACCATAAATCAGTGTCAACATGAAATTGTAGTAAGTGCATGTCATGCGTGGTCACAACGCACATTCCTTTTCGACAGCCGCATTATGTGGCCAAGAAGTATACACAGTGATAATCATGCTAATGAATCCATGATGAATGCATATTGCATAACAAAAACAAAAAAAGCAAGTAACGCCACTTGGGTAATTGCATATTGTCATTGTCACCTGTTACGGATACCTTGGAACAACCTCTAACAAACTAAACAAGAAAATGTGCAGTGTGTGTGTGTGTACAGCTGAGCGGACATGTTTGTTTTGAGCAGCGGTTTAAGTGGACTTTATTAATTATAAACGAAAAATAACGAAAATTCCCCTGAGGTAAGTCCCCTAAATAATTCCCTACATAGTTGTTTTTGTTTGTTATGGTCAGCATCTCGGTGGAATGGATGATGCCATTCTTGATGTGGACCCGCCACAAGGTCAATCGCGTCAGGAGATCCCAAAGGAAATGGAGGATATGGAGACAGAGAGGAACACGTCTGTTTCACTGATATCACCCATGCCGGAGCTTAACCTGCCATCGGTAGTGGTGATTGAGAGGGAGCAACAGGATCAGGGGGAACCGGTTCGACAGGTAAACGTGAACCCAATGTAGGTGGAAGTAAGGGCTATCCCCGACAAACCTGTCACGAGGAGGAGTGGGAAGCGTCTTTCCGAGGCAACGAGGGAGTGTAGGTGGCGTCATAACGGGAGGTTGGTGCAAGGACAGTGCAGTGGTTGAACCCGTCCCGCAAGTGATGTTGCACCTGGGACCCCAAATGGACGCCCTTGCCCACCATTAAAAAGAAAAAGGGTTAAAAAGTGAAGAGGTACACAAAGGGTCCCTGAAGGGGAATGGCGTTCCTGGTAACGAAACGTATTCTTGTAGCGTCCAAATTGGACGGGGCTAGCGGAATAGTACGATGGTAATACCTATAACCATAACACACCGAAAGCCCTATTTTGAGGATTTTTCGGCTCAGGCGGTCGCATCAGATCCGGCGATATTTTCTTCGTTCACCGGCCTGCATGCTTCTTGGTTTATTTTCCGCCTGGCGATCAAGACCATGGCTTTTTTGTAATGGAGATAGTTAACGATATGTGGCCTATAGAACTCAGAATTCTTGCTGCAGAATTGGACAACACATTGCGGCGGCATATTCCTAGTAAAAGAAAAAAAATCTGCTGTAAAAAATGTACATATTGGCATTGAACTCACAATATTTTGGACCAAGTATCAAGTGTTGGAATTGTTCAAATGAAATCATTTTTTCCTCCAAAAGTTTTGTTTTCCACGCACGACGCCTTTTCTCTCTTGCCAAGATCCCTTCCTCCATCATACACTTACAATTTAGAAATGAAAACGTGTCTGGGTCAGCTGCCACTTCTGTCTGTCAAACGGGCTCGGCAATGAGGAAACTGTGCCATTTTAATAGTCAAGAAGCACAAAATACAATTACTTTCAAACAATTTCAAACTGATTTGGATCATTTAAAATGTTTACAAAAAAGTCCAAGTAAAATGAGAATAAAAAGCTTTTTGTGTAAATCCTATACATAAAGCATGTACGACCGTTCATTTTCTAAAGCTTGTTTAGGGAATAGGAAAAAATGTGCTACATTGTAGTACAAATTAATTTGTATACAGTCAAATCTGTATAATAAAGGCAGTCCTATAAAAGAAACTGTCTAATAAAGGTATCGTTTCTGTCGCTCAATCTGTATTTACCCCATGTATTTTCCCAACTCTATAAGAGACATGTAGTAAAGGCAATTTTTTCGTCGCCCTAGGATGCCTTTTATATACAGATTTGACTGCAGTTAACTACACTATTTACTATCAAAAACTATAATAGTGCCCATAACAAAACGCCTAAGTTGATGGCCCTGGCTGTCGTGGCTTTACTAGTCACAAAAAAAGTTTTTTTAGTGGGCTGTGCCTGATCTTTCCTTGGGAGCCCATAGGTTCAAATTTGTTGGAACGTCAGAATAGGAAATTACTTTAGCGCTGTTATGCTGGGGCTATGGCAGAATATGTGTGGTGCAATTGTTTTGAGATTTTATTTAAGTTTTGTTTTGGTACGTAGGCGTACGGAAGATGGATTCGGAGTGCAGTGTCGCATTCTTCAGTCATTCGTCCTTTGATCGAGTTAATTTCGTCTCTTAAAAAATCCAATGGTTGTTGAAGAAACCGATTTTTCGTGGCTTCCACACCTAGGTCTTCTTCCTGATTTTTCTTGACCTTTTTCCTCGTCGTTGTACTCCCAGGATAACGCTGGGTGCTCAGAATAGCCTTTCCTTGGTAAGTATTGGAATCGCTTATTTCTTTCGCAGATGCAGTAAACTCTGGAAGCAATTACCTTGAACCATCCAATTACTTTGGATTGGCAAGGTCGTCCAAATCAATGCTGCCATCCTTTAGTGAATTTTGCATGAGGTCTAAATTTTTTATTGTTTTTTGGCAGCTTTATCGATGTTCCAGGCCTAAATGTCCGGTACCTGTTCGTGACTGTAGACTTTTTTCTTTTGCAATGTCGGACAACATTGTCGCACGTAATACAACGCTTGCGTTATTTACTTGATCGCGCAGTTTGCTATTTTGGAGCTTTTTATCATTGTACATGGCTTTAGAGTTTTTGATAGTTTTTCGATACGTGTGATCCGCGTTAGTAGCCCATCGGGTTTAGGGAAGCCTTGTGGGGAGTAGAAGTAATTCTCGTATGTTTTTTCGGCACTTTCTTTCAGTTCCATTCGCCGCTTTCCATATTTGTAAAGTCCATTTATTTCTGTCACATTATCTTGTGTATCGTTCACACATTTATATTGTCGTAAACCTTTGTTACCCATAAGGGATGCCATTGACGACAATTCAACTAACGGAAGGAAATAACATAAATATAAATAACATATTTCATAACTAACATAAATTATTTTTCTTAGTCTTAGTCACCGCAATTTTATATTCGCACGTACCTGTCTGAGCGGCATCCCAGGGGTGAGCGTAAAAACTTTCTCTTGCCGGTTTATCTTTATCCTTATCTGAATCCTTATCCTCCGAATCATCATCGTCATCCTTCTCCCCCCTGGGGAACCCATGTTCCATTATTTTTTTGCGCTCTGTTGTCAAATTTATATTTATATCTTAGCCTAATCATTGCTCCATCAGCACATGAGCCGACATACCTAGAGTTAATTATGTATTAACAATTTTCTCATAATAAATAAAATCAAGTTAAAACTTACACTCGTTGTTACCTATATCATTTATAATTGGAAATTTGCGATACTTATGATTAAATTGTTTTCCTAATTTTACTACCAATCTTTGTGTCCAGCTTGCATCTATAACCCCATCGTTTGATTCATAAACTGACCTAGCTATCCCAGCAGCAGTATGTTTCCTAACTGGATACGCTTAGGTGAAATACGTCTCCATTTTCCTCTAGTTATAGGTGTTACTTCCAACGACGTTATATGTTACATGATTTGCTGTGGGGAAGGAATTAGGAGATAAAACATAAACTCATTTTGTGATGCATGGAACTTGAATAAAACTTCCAGAAAAGTAACAAGTGCTCATGCAGTACCTGTGTAATTATCCACTAGGACAGTTAATGGCGGAGGGCGCCCCGTTCCCCTTAAAGGAGTTGTTACTTGATCTAACATCTTATCCCTCACAGAGTCATAGAAGTGATCGACCATTTTCCTTGGAAATTCTCTGCTGCATTGCTTGGACCCAACGTTATCCCCATTCGCACTTTGAACAGTTATTTCCAACTCAAACGAGCTATAACTATGATGTTGAACAATTGAGTTATTCGCTATCCGTGCGCATCGCAAGCCAGCCTCCTTGCTCTTGGCTACATAGCTTTTTTCAGATGTACGAAGATTGGCAGCCACATATTTTTTGCGGTAAGCAGGGTCAAAATGTTTGATGGAATTCATTTTCATATTTTGAAAGGATTTGTGTACATATTACCATCTTTGCAAGATCCATGGAAGATAGGTGCCACTTCAGAAGCGAAGGATTTACAATGCACCCCGTCCGGTTTTCCCGCAGCTTTGTCACCCCCAGTATTATAATGCAGCTCCATGCCTTTGTTTTCCATTCGTCTGACGAACTCTCGAACGTCAGGCGAGTTTTTTGTGTAAAGCAAGTCCCTTTCTTGCACCGCAATGGACTATACAAATCGCGTTTTACCGAATATTGCAAATCGTGTATTATCGAATCTTGCAACATGTGTTTTATCGAATCTTGTAAATCGTGCATAATAGAATCTTACAAATCGTGTGTTATAGAATCTTGCAAACCGTGTTTCAGCGAACATTGCAAATCGGGTTTTACCGAATCTTCCAAATCGTCTTTTATCGAATCTTTTCAAATATGCCAGCAAAAAAAATAATTCAAACAAAGTTCCTGTAATTTGTAAGTTTGCTCTTATTCCATCTCTTTAATCATGGCCTCCTCACGTTTAGTTGTTTCCTCTTCCTCCCTTCACGCTCTCTCTTCTCGTCTTCCTCTTCCTTTCGCTTTTCTTCTTACGTTTTAAAGTCTGTGGCTTCGCAAGGGGAGAGGAATGAATTATCGATGAAGTTCAACATCATTACTATCATCACACATATTTAGGGCGACAAGCTTGAAAAGGGCGGCTTCCTTTGTCCTAAAATGACTAATCTGATTCGTATCGTACACCAACGGTCCAAATAGAAACAAATTGAAAAGGCTACACCATCCCTTAAAATAAAACAGAGAAACGTCGGGAAGAGGAGGCCGAGCTCCAAAAGCTTCCTCCAGCTTTAAGAGAGGTAGTTATCCCTCCCTACTGCGGAGGCGTCCTGACAACTTGGAGTAGCATTGTTGGTTACGAAAACCTCAAGAATATTTTCCTCCGAATGGTCCCGCAGTCGTTTATGAATATACATTGAATCTTCACAGGCATAATGCCTATAAAAAGAGCGTAAATAAAATACATTATTATTATTATTATTGAATTGACCTCTCCCACTTCCACAAACACGTCACAGCGAGGAGAAAAAGTAAAGCAAAGGTTTTAAAGAGCACTCGATGTGCTGGCAAAGATAGCCAATTATAAGTGAATGCAAATAAATTCTGCTTTGCAAATAAATTTTTAGTGGGACAATGCAAAAATATTCTTTATTATTATAACAAAGCTTGGTTATATATATGTGATTATTATGCAGTTTCAACTCTGCTCCCATAACGGTTCACTGGGCATGGCGAAAGTCATAAATCGTATAAAATGTCCTCTTCCTTCCATTATCTTCCTCGGTTGCCTCCGTCTCTTGTAGATCTAACTCGCCAATTTCTTCGTTAACGGTACCCTCTACGTCAGAACCAGAATAACAGTACAATTCAGATGTATATGATGAAAGAACTGCTCATTTCATTGCCGAACAAGCACCTCAATGCCTCGCCGTAGTCAGAATTTCTGTCTGAGACCGATTTTTGCAAGCGTGATGTCCAGCGAGGAGCGGTATCTACAAGCCAATAGAGCATGTGATTTGGAAGTTTTCGCTTTGTTTACATTTTCCTTTAGCAATTCGTCAAGGCCGAGAAAACTTGGACGCGAGCTTCGATATCTTGCTGACTTCTTCAACACCAATATCATATAAAAACAGGCAATTTGCTTGGACAAATTTGTGAATGTCCACTCAACACCGCCACCACCTTCCACCTCTTTAAAAGTTTGGAATGTAGGTAGCCGGTAAATCTTTAAATCCCCACGTTTTCCCTGAAAATTTGTGACAAATCCAAGCATGCTAAAAAGTCAATCCGTATCTCAAATTGAAGACCAATAAGTGCGGTTTCTGGTATACCATATCATAGAACGCATGAATGGAGCGTAGAGAACAATTAATCACAGAGACTCAAATTTGCGAATAAACAACAGGCCGTCCAGTCCATGTGAGCATTCAGAAAAATCTGAAATTTTTTGTGTGAGCCTAACTACGGTTGACAGTCATACTTTTACTAAAAATTTCGATTTTAAAAATATGATGCAAAAAAGTGTTAACCTTTGTCCCGAAATGTCTCATACCCTAAATTAAACTCAAGAGACTTTTAAGTCTCAACTCCGTCTCGTAGGTACACAAGAACCTATCCATAACAGCTTAACCCAGTGAACCAATCTTCACATTCGCTTCGAGGGACCGCATTTATGCCTATGTTCAAAATTTACACACACATCTACAACTAGGCAGAATAGCGTTAATGAAACCTTTTTATGAAAGGGTATCTTCAGGTCTTCATGTATAACATCTTTCAGGAGTTATTAACATTTACATTTTGATAAACTCAGACCAAACTACTAACTTATACCGTTTTCTCAAAGACATTATGAAATGTGTACGTATTGTTTCTTCGAGGAAATAAAAGCACACTTGGCTTGAAAACATTTGTATTCTTCACGTTATAACTTTTTCTAAAATTAATTATCATCTTTTAATCTTCTTGACGGTTAGTGTACGCACATCTTAATCTTAAATATCACGATTTAATCTTAAACATAAAGAACTACACAAGTCGGCAACATTTTTAACAAGGCAAATGAAAGATAATTCTGTAAAGGATCCTCATCGAAATTTTTTTACGGAGATGGCTTCCTTAATAGATGCGATTGGTAATTACAAGATCAATTAATTTAGATAGATTACCTTCCTCGTCGGTACTTTTGGCTTATCGAAAAGAGAAACTTTAGAGACAAGATTTTTAATCGCACTTGCGTCCGAATAGGAACCCACTTATTTTATCAGACCCACCCCGGCCAATCCCGATTATATTTTAAAACAGTGAAGGTCTTCCCCAAAACCTAAAAGATTCATGCCGTTGAATTGGTCAGCATTCATGCAACGGATCACATCAAATGGCGGCTGCAATGGATGGCTTTCCGGATGAATTGAAATTTAACATTTTCCCTTTTAAACTCTTACAAAACAAGACATAAAGCAAATTTCACCAATTTTCATGCATGATTTTCAGAGTTCCCCAGGATTCGGAGGGACTCTTAGTCCTCTGTATGACCTTCTGACCTTGATTTTTTCACCGTACCGATAACTCAGTTGATCTTCAGTGACATATTTGGTGACCATGCAATGAGAAAAAGGTAGGAGCTTGGTTTTCCGTAAATCCTCCTCAAAGATCGGGGTCACTAAAGATGGCCGGGGACTCAAGAGAAAATGTATTTGAAAATCGCTATTTTAATCACCAATCGCGTCTACTTTTTTAAGTAGCGAAAGCCGCTTTATAAACTTGTCTTGGTTGTGTGTCCGTCCGTCCGTTTGGATATATTCGCGAAATCTCAAGAACAGCTAATCGTTCAATCTTGGACCACATGATTGTGTACCATCAACATTTCTATGGTGTCAAAGTTGACTATTCAAGTCATCACGTTGACGAGTTACAGGGTGACGAAAATTGACGATAATGCTTACATGGACAACAAATTTTATTGACGATTTGTTCGAGCACCATGCATAGATCATTGTTGCTTCAGGAACCTATGCCTGATTTCGTCTCCTTGACGAGTTACAGGGCGAATAAAGGTATCGCTAACGCTTCGTGAATCGTGTTTTGGCGAATCTTTAAAATTTGTTTTGACCCGAGAGTGGGAACAGCAGTTTTGAAGCCTGAACCCCACCCACAAGGAAGCCCTCTCCGAATCACCTTTCGATGAGGATCCTTCGCAGGGAATTGAGAATTTTGTGCTTTAACGATTCGTGTTGAACGAATGAACTATTTGTGTTACCTTTCTTAAGTAACTGAGATTAAATCTGCATATACTGACCTTAAACCAGAATAAAAGATTTGAAACTGAGTTTGAACGTGAAAATGATATATTTTGAAGGCAAGTATTTTTTATTTCTTTAGCAAAACATTTATATTTCTTAAACCAGCGAAAACCTGATCGGGATTTCTGAGGATTATTAAGCTATTGTTATAGTTTGGTGTAAGTTTATTGCAGAGTTAATGACTCCTGACATGTTCAATTTAAAGTCGTTCTTTCGGATACCCTTTGATAAAAAGGTTTCATCAGCACAATATTTTCGAGTTTCCTGATGTGTATCTAAATATTTAACTTGAGTGTATGAATGCGGTCCCTCGATGTGAATGTGACCCAAGTGCACTGCGTTAAGCTGTTATGAAAAGGTTTTTGTGTACCTACGAAGTTGACTTTTAAGTCTCTTGAGTTTAATTTGGGGTATAAAAACATATTTAACTGAGCCTATGAAGATCATTGTTTCAGACACCCTGGGCGAGTAGCCTTGTCGCTCATCGAAGCAAATATCCTCTCCTGTAGCTTTTTCAAGCGATTTTTCAAGTATTGAGTTTCGATGTTACAGGGTAATATTTCAACAAAAAATCATTTCACAATTACATTTTTTAATTGTCGTTAATTTGTTTTCGTGGTTGAAAAGTGAGTCAAAATGAGGCCAGACCAAAATATCCCAACGACGCAAGGTTCCAACGTGCGCGGGAAACGCCACAAGTGTGATCGCTGCGGGAAAATGTTTTCTTGGCCATCCGCTTTATAAACGCACATGAGGAGTCACACGAAGGAGACGCCATTTAAGTGTTCCACTTGTGGAAAGGGATTCGCTTTCAAAAATAGTAAAATACGGCACGAAGAGACCCACTCGACTGTGAAAGAACACGTCTGCAAAACCTGTGGCCAAAAATTTCAAACACGAAACAACTTGCGTTGCCATACCCAACAAGACCACCTGCCCGTCGAGATAACAAAGCGGCACAAGTGTAATCTTTGCGGGAAGCTGTTTTCTTGGTCATCAAAGTTAGAGACGCACATGAGATGCCACACGACCGAGACGCCGTTTAAGTGCTCCACTTGTGGAAAGGCCTTCGCTAGAAAAGGTGATCAGAAACAACACGAAAAGGCCCACTCTACCGTGAAGGATCACGCCTGCAGTTTTTGTGGAGGGGAATTCCGAACACGAAATGACTTAAACGATCACATGAAACGGATCCACTTGCTCGAGCGATCCCTCGAATGCCTCTTCTGTCCAAAGAGATTCGTGTCTTCTACAGAATTGTTCAAGCACCTCAGAGCTCATATTGGAGAACGAACGGAGATTTGCGACCTTTGTGGGAAAGAGTTCATTCAAAGTTGGCAATTGAAGAATCACGCATGTCCAAAACAGAAAGACGTTCCTCTGTCCTGTCGCCGCTAGTGTGTCTTCTGTCCAAAGACATTTGCGAATCAGACTGGCTTACATCGTCACCTTCGTTCGCTCTAAAAGTTCCATTTTTGCGGGAAAGAGTTCGCCACTGAACGAGATTTGCAGAGTCCTCGGTGCGGGCATTGAACTATTTCAATCGAAAAGTATTTCTTCCTTACTATCGAGTTTTTTGTATAATTTCTTTTTCAAGGCTACTCATTCAAGTTACTATTTTATTCTAATTGTTTCTCAAATAAAATTTTCCTCTACTGATTGTTTCATGAATTGTTTTCTTGTTAATAAAATATGATCCAGACATTCAACTACAATTCAGCCATTTTATTTGTGTAATAATCTTTTTTATTGCAAACATTCCACCAATTCAAAAACAAAACAAACGAAGTATTAAAAATTGTTTCATAAGAACCGGCTATCCGCCGTTCTGATAACTGTTATTCAGGATATAAAAAATTTCCGGAAGAGGCTCATTAAGAGGAAAGGTTCCCACAACGGAGATGGCATTTCCTTTCTGAATAGTCATTCCAATCCGTTGGATCAGGAAAGAGCTTGATCGAAGTTCTAATTTGTTTGTAATAAGTTTATTTGTGTTATAATATGGCTGTCAGTTTGCTGTCATAATTATATCAATGACACTTGTCTTTTCTCACACATGACTTGTGCAAGGTCTCACATTCCACCACATTTTTTTTCAGCCTGACATGCATTAAAATTAGCTGTATTAATAGTCGTTCACTGCGATTTAGAGATAATTGAATGACAAGAAGTCTGATTCCTGAGGCGACGATGGGCAGTCAAATAAAAAACCAACTTTGATCCGATTTACGACCATTTTCAAAGGGATGCTTGGACGGGAGTGTATCATCAATCGGAAATGGAGGGTAAACGCGACGAGGAAGGAGCCGAGGAAATCGTTGGAAATTTTGGACACAGAAAATGTAAGCAATTGCAATTCAATTTCAGGATTGGTTTGGATTGAAGTTTAAGGGAACATGTTTTGTTTGAAAGAGTGAAATTGAGATGATGGACTTGACCGAGTACGACGATGAAGCTCAGGTATCCGTGGAAGGAAGTCACCTTCTCAACAAAGACCAGCGTTTCGGCAAGACGCTGAGTGGAAATGCGTCTTCATCTCTTTTCTTCCAAGGAGTGGAGTTGTCAACAGACTCAGAACCAGGTTCAGAGGAAAATTTTAATTTCATTTTAGGATTCTTGCTTTCCTTTTTTTTCCACGGCTGCTAGTCCAATCTTTTGGAGTCAGGCAAGATCCAGGGGACGGATCAGTTGCTGGAGCATCTCGAGAAGGATCTTGGAAAGCTAAAACCAGACGGGTATGAAAAACAAGGTTTTCATATATTGACTTTCAGTTAAAAAACACGAATTAAATTTGGAACAATTTGTTTGTTTTTGAAGGAATTATGCAAATGAAGCTTTCAATGGAAGCTCCATCCAATCACCAGCTGATGTCTGCGACGGAGATGTTCTTGTCCGGAGGAGGTTGGTATGCAGAGCCCAGTCAAATGACAGCCGATTTCGACGAATCTCGCCAAGTAAACCAAGTTTCCTCGCCACCCTCGGAAGAAGAACGCGATCAAGAAAAAAATACATAGAAAAATAGAAGAACGAGTCAATTTCCATGTACCGTAACTCCTCTAATAACAGCCGGGGTTACGATGAAAAGATGAAATTGAAATTTCACCGGAATCTTTTACTTTCGCCGGGGGCGTTCCTTATTATTACATTTCGTTATTATTGCTTGACTTGTCCCCGCCCGTCAGTTTGATTTGTAAATCGATTGCCGTTATAAATTTGAATGTTTCTTTTTTCGCGAATCAGGGTTTACAGTACTTACAAACACACGTTGTTTGCATCAGACATATTCGAAAGTCGTGGGAAAGAGGATACTGTCAACCATTTTGTTTAAGACTTTGACTTCTAAAATCCTCGAACCTCTCTTTATAATTGCGGAAGCAACTATAGCCCAGTGGCACTCTTTATGATCGCTTTCTCTAAAATGGCCTTGAATTCTTTCCCGTCGGGATGCAATTATAGAAAGAATTTACTCTCTTACATCCCTGAGTAGGGTGCAATGGTAAGGTTCAACCCCGTACATGATTCGTCCCAACAAAATGGCGAAGTTAACTCGTCTTGGCACCTCTCCCCTTCAGCTTTTCCATGTTCCACAACCTCCCTCCCGTTGGGGAACAGCACCATTTCGACTCGGGAGGCATCCACCCGACTGAAGATCCACCTGGCTGTCATACACAGGCCGGGAGGGATCATGCGTCAGTTTGTAAAAGTTGCCATTCATCTTGAGTGCGGCTTGCATGCCATCCGTTTTCACCTTTCCACCCGGTCGCGAGACGATCAAACTCGGGATCCACTCTCGTCCTCCCCAAAACCACTTCGGGAGTGCTTGCACGAGACAGCCTTGTTCATACTCGTCCTCCAAGGAAGGGAGTTCTTGGACTCCTGAAGCCACATGCGTAGCGATAGACCAGGCTAGACCTGAGACATGAATTCACCTTCAACTCCTCCCAACGCAGAGATGGACAGCAACCTGGATTATTACTGGAATGCCAGGGAAAAACTGAGCAACGTATTTGAGGTTCAGACGCCCCAAATGGTTGGTTTTTATATGAAAACGACCGTAGCCAGTTCTAGGAAAAAGAAACTGTCATGAATGAGCTGGAATGACTAATCTCCGACAAAAAAAAAAGGCAACCAAAACAAATTTCTTTGACAAAAAAAAATCTTAAGTAAACCAGGTTTAAAATACAAATTTTCGGCGACATGTTTACCGTCCTACTGCATCCAGAAAAATCCGGTTAAATAACGACACTAAAAACGGTAAATTTAAATGCAGGTCACACTAAGGAAATCGTGGGACAATGTGCGAAATTCCACACGTTATTTCCAGTGCGATTCAGGGCTGGAAAGACTGTAAATGACTATGACAGCAAAACGATCACCACGACAAAAACGTGAAAAAAGGCTAGGTTTTAGTTGAATGTTTGGATCATATTTTATTTACAAGAACATTGAAACATTAGACACATTAGACAACCAGTAAAGGATACAGGAAACTAAGTTTGCGAAAACATTACAATAAAATGTTGACTTGAAAGAGCAACCTTGACAACAAATACATAAACATCGCGGTTTTCTAGTTTCCAATTGAATCACTTTGATGTGCGCCGCACCGATGTCTCCTCAAATGCTGTTTAATGGCGAATTCTTTCCCACAGGCACCACAAAAATGGGGCTTTTCCTGCACGTGGACACGAACGTGACCATGTAACCCAGATTGTTCCGCAAATGTCTTCGCACAGAAGACGCACTCAGGGCGGGGTCGACGAACGTCTTTCTTTTTCGGACATGCGTGATTCTTCAACTGTTGACCAGCGCCGAACTCTCTCCCACAAAGGTCACAAATCTCGGGTCTTTCTCCAACATGAGCCCTGAGGTGCTGGCACAAATCACCAGAGGACACGAATCTCTTTGGACAGAAGAGGCATTGGAGAGATCGCTCGAGCAAGTGGATCCGTTGCATGTGCTCGTTCAAGGCACTTCGATGTCGGAATTCCCTTCCACACAAACTGCAGAGGTGCTCTTTCACGGCCGAGTGGGTCTTTTCGTGCTGCATTTGATTAGATCTTTGACGAAAGGCCTTTCCACAAGCGGAGCACTTAAACGGCCTCTCGGTTGTGTGGCATCTCGTGTGAGCCTCTAACTGAGATGGAGTCGGAAACAGCTTCCCACAAACTTTACACTTGTGCCGCTTTATCTTCACGATGTTTAAGTGTCGTCGTTGCGTATGGTAACGCAAGCTATTTCGTGTTTGAAATTTCTGGCCACAGGTGTTGCAGACGTGTTCTTTGGCAGCAGAGTGGGTCTCTTCGTGCAATTCTTTGTTGCCTTTTTGAGTGAATCCCTTTCCACAAGTGGAACACTTAAATGGCGTCTCCTTCGTGTGGCTTCTCATATGCGTTCGTAACTCGGATGGGCAAGAAAACATCTTCCCGCAGCGATTACACTTGTGGCGTTTCCCGCGTACGTTGGAACGCTCCGTCGTTTGGACACTTCGTGCTGGCCTCATTTTGACTCACTTTTCAATTATGAAATGCAAACATTGAAATTTAGAGATGTATGATGTTGTTTTAAATAACGGACGAAACGTTTGCAATAAATTTGAAGAATGGACAAGCGATTACTCAAGCTTCATTTGGTTATGTTCGTGCACGTTTTTGTATGAGTCGCCTGTGCTTCCGGGGCCGAGTGGTTTTAGTAGCCCTTCAAAATGGCGTGGAGGAATGGAGCCTCCAGCAAGGGGAGTAGTCCTTCACACAAGGAATGAAGCGACACCGTTACTTTCGTTGTTATTAACTATCGTCTCGACTCGTATGAGTAAAACTGGTGAACTGTCGTGTGGGATTCACTGATCAGAGAGACGGTTTATTAAACAAGAATTATGAATTCAAAATGCTGACAGTTAGATTGAAACCAAATTTTGAGCTAACAAATGAGCGACAAGGCAACTCGCCGAAGGTTGCTGAAACACTGGTCGTCCTAGGTTCAGTGAAAAAGGTTTATGTACCCTCAATTAAACTCAGGAAACTTAAAATTCCATTTCGTAGGTACACAAAAACCTTTTCATAACAGCTTAAACCAGTGCACGCATCTTCCCATTCACGTCGAGGGACCGCATTTATGCTCAAGTTGAATATTCATACACACGTCAACAACTTGAAAGAAACGCATTAATGAAACCTTTTTATGAAAGGATATCTTCAGGTACCACTTAATATTTCGCATATTTTGAAGGAGTTATAAATACTAACGTTAACATTGTGTTAAACTCGTACCAAACTATTACTTACACCGTTTTCTCAAAGAAAATATGAAATGTGTACGCAATGTTTCTTTAAGGAAATAAAAGCATACCTGACTTGAAATTATATATTTTTCACGTCATAACTCACTTTAAAATTGATTATGATATTTCAATCTTGTTGACGGTGAGTGTACTCAGATATAATCTTAACAACATTTTCAACATGACAAAAAAAGATACATAACTCTGCGAAGGATTCTCATCCAAATATGATTCAGGAGAGGGCTTCCTTGTCGATGACGTCCATGATTTCCAAACGTTTTATCCCAATCTCAGGCCAAAATCAGAGAGGAAAATAAATAAAGTAGAAGCGATTGGTAATTAAAAGAGCAATTAATTTAGATCGATTACCTTCATCGTCAGTACTTTTAGCTTGTCGAAAAGAGAAAATTTAGAGACAGGATTCTTAATCGCACTTGCGTCCGAATAGATGCCCACTTTTTTTATCAGACCCGCCATGTCCAATCCGAATATACTTTTAAACAGTGAAGATCTTCCCCAAAACACAAAAGATTCATTTAATTGAATTCCTCGTGGTCAGCAATTATGCAACGGACCTCGTCAAAACGCGGCTACAATTAATAACTTTCCAGATAAGTTGAAATTAAAAATTTTCCCTTGTGTATTTCCCCAATTTTCATGCATGATATTCAGAATTCTGCATGACCCTCTGACCTTGATTTTTTCCACCGTGCCGACTACTCCGTTGAACATCAGTGACATTTTTGGTGCTCATGCCATGAAAAACCGGTGGCAGCTTCGTTTTGCGTAAATTCTCCTAAAACGCCGGGGTCTCTAAAGATGGGGGGCTCAAGAGAAAATGTATTAAAAAATCCCTCTTTTACTCACCAATCGCGTCTACTCTATTAAGTAGCGAAAGCCGCTTTATAAACTTGTCTTGGCTGTGTGTCCGTTCGTGCGTCTGGATGTATTCGCGAAATCTCAAGAACGGCTAATCGTTCAAGCCTGAAGCTTTGACCGCATAATTGTTGACCATCAGCAATTCATTGGAGTCAAAGTTGACTATTCAAGTCGTCACACTGAAGAGTTACAGGGTGACAAAAGTTTGCGATAATGCTTCGTAAATCGACAAAAAAATTT
>VICI01001381.1:0-23041 GCA_019593645.1 Akabosia matsudoensis
GGGATTCGATCAGGCATCAGCAGACACCCTACGAAAACCCTTACATGTCTCAGCAACATGTCTTATTGAAGATGGAGATGCATTTCAAGATGGCTCATTCAAAAGGACACAAAACATAAACAAAAGGAAAGTTCATTTAAAAATATAAGAGTGAAAGTACAAAAAAAGAATTAATTTAATTATTGAGACTCAAATAGTTTTAATGGCTTATCATGGCTCTGAATTACATACATTCATTACCTGCAAATCAAATGCAATACAACATACAACTCAATTCTATAAGGAACAAGACACATGGGGCAATGTAAGACTCGCAGCAACTGCGACGGAATTTTGTTCTCATGAGAAACAAGCTGAGAGACAGCTGAAGGTGTTCGGAAGCGAGCACTTTTTTGCCTTGGGGTCAAGCTGCATGACCTTACGTTCTAAGTTCGAAAGTAACTTAACAAGAAAGGACCATGTCGTTACCTATGTTGTTAGCAAGGCGAATCAACGCCCCCAAAGCTGCTCTTACAATTAGTCGAGGTGTTTCAACTACTAGTTCCAAGTCAGCTGGATACTGGAATAAGGATTGGCGCCCTGCAGATGATCCTCCAACGGTAAATTTCAATCGGTATTCAGAATTATGGTTTATCAAGCTAAGGAATTACATAGAAATCATTTTATTTACAGACTGAGGAAGGACGACGTGCTGCAGCGAAAAAGTATGGATTGATCCCAGAGGATTATGAGCCCTATCCAAATGACGGAACTGGATATGGCGACTATCCCAAGCTTCCAATCATTTCTGGCGAGTCCAGAGACCCCCACGCGCTGATACGACTCTCCCGAGTTAAAGAGAAATTTCGGTGAGCCTTTGCACGTGGATGCAGACCTTTACGGCGAAGACCGTTGGGACTACAACCGTAAACTTATCATACCAATCAACCACATGGTTTTGTGGTTTCTGGGAGCTCTAGGTTTCATTGCGATCGGATTTAATCTCGGCGAGAAGCTGAGATTAATTCCCACACAGAAAATGCCGAAACAAATGGCGTACGATGGACAAAAGCATTACACGTTTGAACTAGAGTGAAGTTTGCAAGACCTTTGGTTAGAGTGAAGATAATAGATAATCGAAGACATGTCCCACATGTTTAATAGTTGTAAAAATGAAAAATAAAATCGTTTACCCGTCACGTTTTTTCGTCAGAACGCTGTTTTTATTTTTATTTTTTTTATTTAATAAGACTAGATTTAACAAAAGTGTTCTCATTCTTGAAATTCATCGTTGGTGGAGGAAACACTGGTCGAAGCAAGTTCTGCAGCTAGTTTTTCTACATTTGCCTTTCGTTCTGAAAAGGGCACGTGCCTCTGTCTAATTAATTCGGTATCATTTCCATAAAAAGTAAATCTTTTCTCGCCAGAAGGACCCATCAGCGATCGTAGAGCCATATTTCTTTCTAAAATTTTTGAATAGTACTCTACACCGCCCTTGGCATAATCCAAACTGACCTTTGCTGCCCGTTCGTCAGCATATTTTTCGTAGTATATAGTGACATAGTCATGAACGGTGACCCAGATTCCGAAGGTGAACAAACCGACACCTGAATACATACTCAGTCTGAAGGACTTTGGTCTGAGGAGACCTAACAGCCGGTCATTCAGGGTACGAGTTAAAAGACAGTAGTTCAAAATAGCTCCTGATCCGAGGGTCCCGTAAACGTATGGCTGATGAGTGTCATTCAAGGCGAGCTCCCGAGCAATCGCAAATTTTTGGGCGCGAGCACTTAGGATCAAAGAATCCTGCAGCATTTGACCTCCGTCAGACCCCCACTCCACAGGCTTATTTTCAACCTGAAATCATTGAGCAAAAGGTTCACTACTGAGAGCTGGTTTCAGATTTAAACTGAGAACATTCGCTATTTTAGTACCAATATGTCGTTTTTCTCAATATCTTCCACAGACTTATAAGTAAAACATCTTGGGACTCCAACAATTGAACCACCTCTTAATTTAGTGGATCCCGCGTGGAACATGTCCATGCCAAAGACACAAAAAAATCTTGCCATCTCTCTGTTCTTGAGCTTCAGTCGCATGTCCCTAATCGTTTCCTCACATCTTGCTGTCACTTCAGGAGGCAACGGGGTTGGGAATCCAAATCTACAAAAAAAAAAAACAGATTCAAATTCTCTTTAAAACTACACCCAATTCCAAACACGAAATAACGATTCAATTAATGCTCACTTGTAAAGCTGCACAACGCTCTGATATCTATCCAGAAACAACGTGTGAAGGGCTGTATACCCTCCAGAATAAATTGCGGCGCCTAATACTGCCCCACCTGCAAGAACATTTCGCCCAGGTGTAGTCACCCAGTAGGATGTGGCGTTCAGCGAACTAACTGGAGACGTTAGAGGATTCTTCCTTCCAGCGGCCGAACCCATGTTACCAACCAAGTTGTGACGAATTGCGTGTGGGACCCAAACAGCACTCAATTAAAAAATATATATTTTCGAACAGGATTCTTCGGATTGATCGCGGCATGAATCCAGACACACATTCCCATGCTCGAAAAGCCAAAAGCATGGGTGGTGCTTGGGTGAAGAAGCAGATGACAAGTTTGTTTTGTTATTCCAGCTGCATCCCTTGAGCCCGTGTGAAGTCATATGATTGCATGCATTGACTTATTGAACAAGTAGCGAGCGAGCGTATTAAGTGATCTTAAGACATTTTAATTAGGGAGGGTGAGCACAGTTTACTTAAATGCAGAAGGATACACAGTTTTTGGAATTTTAAGTTTTAACTTTTTCATGTTACTTTTATATGTTCAGACAGCAGACTGAGGAAGCCTTTAATTGTGGGATTAAAAGTTTATGCGGGGGCGAGTAAAAAGTAATGGTTTGAGTAAAATACTGAGTGTGATAGTGCGGTAGAGAGTGTGGAAATAAATGTGCTTTCGGAGATGAGTCTGGAGGATGACACCGTTGAAATTGAGAACGGGAGCATTGGCGACACTGCGGATATTCTGAAAGAGGACTCGATCGGTTCAGGGGAGCAGGATGAGGAAGACGATGAGGACGTTGACGATTCAGAGCCGAGGCTCAAGTTTTCAAGGATTCAAAATGACTTGCTAAAGATTTTGGAGAAGAGATGCAGTTAGTTGTGTTGCAGTTCATTCCAAGGTATATATTTTACAAAATATTGCACTGAAATAAACAATTGTGACAGATTTTTTTAAAATTCGTTTTTAAATACTTGACTGTTTTCTTGACTAGTTCCTTTGCGTCGGAAGTCACAGAGGGGAGGCGTACGTCCTTGACCACTTGGGAAACAATGTGACACCAAGTCCTAAGGGAGTCATTTCCCGCCCATAAAGTAGCCGTTAATTGTATTTCGATAGACAAGGACGGAGAGAACATTGCAACGTGTTCAGATGACGGCCGAGTGCGTTGCTTCACAAATTTATTTCTTAAATGCCAGATCTGATTGACTTGAATTGACTCTAACAACTTTCTACAGGTAAACGTGTTCAATCTCTGTGATGGAAAATACGAGCCTCTTTTGAAGCTTGATAAGAAAATCCGGTGTGTAGCTATCGACCCGTATTACAGTAAATACAAAAGGTTTATTACAGGTACCAGATTTTAAACTATGTAGCCCCATCATAATTATTTCTCGTTTAGCAATTAAATCTTGACATACGCTTGTAAACTTATCTAGGTGATGACAGTGTAACGTTACATCAAAGAAACGTATTTGGATTACTGAAATCCTCGCCGCTGCTTGAGGCTGGCATTGTGTCGACGGTGAAATGGGGCGACCGTTTTATTGCGTGGAATTGGAAGGACGAGGTACGAGTGTATGACATGACGGAAAACATGATGATAAGCAGGATAAAATTTGACTGGCAACCAAATCATTTCTCGCTGGACGCATCTATAGTTTCTGTTAGTGGAAATGCGCGTGACGATGAAAGTCTTGTGAACATGCTTCACTCCCGGTACCCGTGTCACATATTCTGGAAGGACCAGTTCACCATTTTCATCGGATGGGCGGATATGATTCAAATTTGCCAAGTCACAGAACAGCGGACGAAAGAGGTTGACAACGGAGCACCCTCCCATTACGTTGTCATATTGTGCATGGTGACAACCGATTTTTGGTGTTGTGGGCTTTCTTCTTTTGGCGACTTGATTACTACGCTTACCCTTGAGAAAGACAGAATGTCTGATACATACTGCATCGGGGAAGATGCGTTCGCTAAATATTTACCAAATCTGCAAATTCTAGAGCAAGATTTCAAAGCTTACAATGTTTTGCAAACAAATGCTTTGAGAACAAGGGGATACCAGGAATACAAACCGTCAGACTACCATCTTGAGTGTTTAGTGGACGAAATTCTGTTTTTTATCGTCACTCCGAAGGATATTATTCTTGCAAGTGCCCGCGATCAAGATGATCATGTTCAATGGCTTATGGAACATGAGTAAGATGTCCAAACTTATTAATCTATCTGTATCTGTTCGGAATACGTAGTCAAAAGTCTACCTAGTTAATCATTGTTCATTACCTTTAGAAAATACGAAGAAGCTTTGGACTTTGCAAGCCAAAATGAGAGGTATCTTCGGCGACATACCATTATGAAAGTTGGAACCGAGTTCCTTGAGCATTTACTGTCTTCGGAGAGATATTCAGAGGCTGGAAAGCTCTGCTTCAGGCTGTTTGGTAGGAGTTTTACGTACGAGATGTTGGGCCGGATTTAATTTTCAATTTTGTTTACCATTTCTTCCTGCATAAAAATATTCTAGGACGCGAGAACGTGGAAATCTGGGAAGGATTAGTCATACGCTTTGGGAAGCTTGGAAGGCTTCGTGATGTTGCTCCGTACATACCACGAGGAGAGACTGCAAAACTAAGCCCGTGTATGTACGAAATGGTCCTGTACGACTACTTACAGAACAATGATCCGGAGGCCTTTTTAGGACTCGTCCGTGAATGGGCCCCACCTCCTGAGTTGTACAACATACCGACAATCATCAACGCCACAGTAGAGAAGTCCCTGATTACTTTACATACTGATGGTGCCGCGTCACCGACGCTACTTCAAGCCTTAGCAGATTTGTATTCTTACCAACGCGAATATGGAAAGGCTCTTACAATGTATTTGAAGTAAGTCGAATCACGGTTTATCAACGTTCAACTGCTTATCATTTTCGGGTTTAAATCATAACATAAAGTTATTTTTTGTTATTTCAGACTTCACGATCCTCAAGTGTTTACTTTAATCCAAAAACACGGTTTGTTTCAAGAAATAGTAACCGAGAATCCGAAAAACAGAGAAAGCAATAACATCGAGGATCTCATGCACATCAACTTGGAAATGGCACTGAATGTGTTTCTCAAGCACAAGGAAGAGCTTTCGCCTGTTGTGATTGTTCAAAGGCTACAGGCGAACCGCTACTATCAATATAAGGTATAATTTTTCGCAAACAATAATTTATGACGAGAGGTAAAAAATTTTGTTGTGTGTATAGTATTTGGATGCACTGTACAAATCGGAAGGGAAGGACATGAAAGCTGAATTCCATGGGATGATGGTGTCTCTGTACGCTGATTACGAGCCATCGTATTTAATACGCTTCCTTAAATCTTCAGANGCTGATTACGAGCCTTCGTATTTAATACGCTTCCTTAAATCTTCAGATAGTTACCCCATGCAGGAGGCGCTAGATACATGCAAGCAAAGGGAAATGTTTCCTGAAATGATTTTCCTCCTAGGTATTGCGTTAATAGAACCAAATTACATTCTTATTGGTTGAAGCATCGTGCTAATCCGTTTAATAATTATTTTGTGTCATTAGGACGCATGGGTAACACAAAGGAAGCGTTGAGATTGATCACTCACGTTCTAGAAGACATTCATCAAGCCATTGAATTCTGCAAAGAATATGACGATGAAAGAACTGTGGAACAATCTAATAAAGTTTGCTTTAGATAAGCCAGGTAGGAAACATTATCAAAAGGAATATGGTTGGTATTGAGTCTCAGAGTAGGATGGTTTTGTAACAAGTATGTTCATTTTGCAGATTGTATAAGAATGCTTTTATGCAGCATTGGGACACATGTTGACCCTAGCATTTTAATTGAAGAAATCGACAATAAAATGGAAATCCCGGGACTTCGTGACTGTTTAGTGAAAATAATGCAAGACTATACTTTACAGGTTTAAAATACAATCTGTCAACTGTTGCTCCTCATTAATATGCCATTGCCATTAATTATCACGATTTGTGTCTTATTCACAGGTCGAGCTTCAGGAAGGTTGCAAAAACATCCTTGTTGGAGACTGCCTCGTCCTCTTTGAAAAACTTGTCAATACACAGTCCAGAGGTGTATATGTGGACGGTAGAAGCTTTTTTAAGTTGTAAATTGTAACCAAATGCAATAATATGTTATATATACGTAAACTAATTTGTGTTATAGATCAACAAGAGTGTGGGTCATGTCGCAAAAAGATAGTTGCCCGAGGTAAGATATCCAGCATTGTCTTGTCAGTCTTTCGATGATTATCTGCGAGAGCAAATAAAGATTGTTAATCAATTCATGTTTTACAGATTCCGGATACGGGGAGGACGTGGTGGTGTTTTATTGCAATCACGTCTTCCATGACGCATGCATATCGAGCTTTGATTATCAGGTTAGTCTTGTGTTGGTTTTAGCTATTCCGTCTGCTAAACATTCCATAACCTAACACAATATAATGAATCTTTCTCTCATACCATTAATACATTCCAGAATTGTGTAAACTGCAATTTACCCCGAAAACCGGCTGGCCTGCTTGAGAAGCTGTGATAATTTTACTGACAATCAACCAAAATATATTTACAAATAGCAACGAAATAGCGGAACGATCAAAATAAACTACTCTAAAAAAGCCTAACTTACTATGCAATGCTTGGGGAGAATGCTCGTGTGACTGAAATACAGCGTGATTCTACTGTGTTTTGAGAGAAAACAATAATATCAACGTGGTGCATGACAATTTAGGGAAAATCAATGTTTGCTAGTATGATCATCTTATTTGTCTTTCTTTTCTTAGCCTCATCGCTGTGGCAAGTGAAGTGTAAAAGTCATACTTTCCAAAAACAAGTGCGATGTAAGAAAATAGCACATCCGCAAGGTGGAAGCTCTTTCATCCTCTTCTTTTTACATTTATAAATTATGCTCCCATTAGCTTTTAATTTTACGGAGTGAACTTTCTATTTATTTTAACAAATCGATGATGAGTATATTATATTACTTTTTTGAACCAAATAAAGCTATTTTACATGACTAAACATGCAATTACTCGTCATCCACCACATACTCGTCATCCACTGCATACTGGTCATCCACCGCATACTGGTCATTCGCCGCATACTGGTCATTCGCCGCATATATATACCCTTCTCCTCCGTCATTTAGGAAAAGCTCATCATCCGTGTTGTACCCCGTGCTAACCACTTCACTGTCCACCTCAGTGGTAGTAGCAGTGGGCTCATCGGTAGCTTGATCCAAGCCTTGTACCCCAACTGCTTTGTCCAATGATTTACGCTCAGCGTCCTCGTCTTCTTCTTCATCTCCTAACCAGTCATCATCGTCATCATCGTCCTGACTGCCTGAGGAGTTTGAATAATAGTAACCCCCACTGGACGACTCTCGTCGCCCAGACTTCCGAGTCTTTGCCTTCAAGTTCAAAAACGCGTCGAAATATTGCTTCGTAAAGTCGACAACGTTTAGCGGCTTTCGAAACAAAATTGTTTGGAGATAATCGCTCAAAAGGGCTCTGACTTCAGGATGGTCGATAATATACCTCCTGTGCTCATGAGTAAGGTCTTCTTTCTTGACGACATACTTGGAGTACAGCTCTACATCGCACGCCCACGCGTAGGGGGAATATGATCCTGAGAAGTTTCCGTTCTTATCAAAGTCCACAATAGTTTCAAACCATAATGGAATGAGGGCTTGAGGTCCATCCGGCTGACATCTGAGGATTAGTCGACTATTTTTATTGAAAAGGGAGTCCCACGTACGCTCCTCGTCTTCGCTGACGTAAACGATTCTCCGAATGCCCCACGTTTTCATCTGCTTTCCCTTAGACGTTCTCCCATCCGCTTCCAAGCTCCGTCTGCAGAAAATGAAGAAAACATACACCCATGTATTTTCTATCTATTTCCGGTACAATTAGACAAGTAACATGATATGGACACTTACATATTTGGCTCTGGCAACGGTCCCTTTATAGGTCAACGATTGAACAATCATGCTAGCAGTAGTTCTGCGTTCTAGGATGAGTAGCCGTAGTAAGAGCAAGTTAATCCCTTCCGTGATAAGATTTCCACGCTCTTTCAAGCCCAAGTTGATTCCCTTGGTGTCCACTATTTTCCCAATTTCTAGACATGGTAATTTTCACAGGCAACCGGTCAAGTTCCTGCATGACAAATGTTTTCCGCTCAATCATCTCAGAGTTCATGGTGGCCCATTCGTGAACAAACTCTTGCAAAGGTTTCATATGAAATGAGATGAAACTATTTAAAAAGTCAATACAAACGTCAACGATATTAAACGCAAGTGAAGACATAAGACATGTTTTAAAAAGAGTCTATGTAGAAACCTTGTGATTGATGTTCCCGTTTCCAAACCTGTCGAAAACTTTCCATAGCTTCCGGAATGAACGCAGATGCATGTTTTGTCATTCCATTTGGACTGGGAGACAGTGCAGTAGTATTTCCCGACGACAACCCCTGTTTCCTCGACCATTAGTAAACTTTCAGAGAAGCTCAACTGTTTTAGCTGGGCAGGCGCTAATTTTCAATAGTTTTCAAATCGTTATTTTAGTTAACCTTTATCAAAATTCCTTGTGCAAGTGATCGCTTACTAATTTTAACCTGGTGGAACCAAGCCGATGACATTTCTTTTCGACCTTCGTCTTCAAAACCGTCATGGCGAGCTGTAAACTCACAGCAGTCAGGGAGTAGCTTAAGCTTTTCCTCTTCAGGGTCAAGTTCGGAGCTAGATCCAGTTCCCTTGCGTAGATTTAAAACTTTGAACGGTTTTGGTTTGGACACAAGCTTCTTAGCTTTATTGGGTGGATTCACTTGTAACTCTGGAACAGGCGTTTCAACTGCTTCGTCTTCACCTAAAACCTCTGCTTCCAGGTTTTGTAAAGGATCATAATCTTGTGAACGTGTTGATTTCCGGACCTCGTTTGTGTCAACTGTAAGTTTTTTTTCACATTATTTTGGATTAACGGGTGTTAAAGAAAACTTAAGTGTTAATGAAAAATGTTGGTGTTTGCCCAACAGGGATCAGATTCATCCGGAATCGAAAATCCTCTGGAACCCGTGAAATCATCTTGAGAGTTGGAGGGTTCTGCATTGTTGGCAAAGTCATAATCATAATCCTCATTTGAGTTCCTTCCGGAGTTGGGGTAATTATTTAGGTCGTCGTCGCCGTCGCCACCTTGGAAATCGTGGTCGCTCAGAGGTGGTGAACGGTCCTGACTTTCATCTGGCGGTGGGTCCATGTTTTGTTTATGAATAATTTATAGTTTTACGTAAAAGATTGCCGTAGGTCGATTTATCTGAAAAGCAGTCTTCCTTATTGACAAAAAATTAACAGAATAAACGACTATAACAACGGCCTGTCTGTTTGAAGCTTGGATTAGGTGCCGTAGACGGAAATGGATAGAAGGAAGGCACACGTGTATCAGCAAGCGGAAGCAGCTCTTCGTTTACAGCCTCAGCCAAAATTTGACAAGACCATGAAAATGGTGTCTTCTTTGGAAAGACGTATTCAATGTGTTGTCTGGTAAGTTATACAGCCTGGAAATTAGTGTTGTTTTTTATAACATCGTATTTACGAAAAAACCAGTAACAGTTTTGTATTCACCTGTATTTTTTTAGTGGAATAGTACCGACTGCGACTGTTGTTGAAACAAGTTGTTGCGAACACAAATACTGCGAATCCTGTTGGAACTCCGCCATTATCAGCAGAATATGTTTAATTTGTGACAAGCCCTTGAAAGACAAGGTATTGAGACCGGATTTGTTTAGTTCAGTCGTGGCCAGGAAATTGACACAGTTAAAGGAACTGATGGATAAAGCGAAGTTGTCGGTGCCCACAAAAAATATGATCAAAGCAAATGTGTAGCTAGTTAATATAAATTATTTTGCGAGCATTGCGTCGACACAAGGAATTCCAATATACTATAACTTTATTTACAACAGATTGTTTTGTACATACATAGAGAAGCTTACAGAATTTAAAGGCACATAATTAACAACAGTAAAAGATCATTAGGAGACTTATTTAAACTTTAACAAATCGTATCTTTGGTCGCCTCACTATAATCTTTGGTCTTTCTAAACGAATCTTTGGTGGTATTACCCTAATGCCTGGAGGGAAGAATTTGAGCTTCCTTCTACCTCCCTTCTTTTTACCCTTGTGACCTTTAGGCCTTCGCCGACCATGTCGTCCTTTCTTGTGCCTGCGACCCTTGCCCTTTTTCGGTCTATGCGAATGATGATGGTGCGGGTGATGATGGTGATGATGATGATGATGAGGATGATGCTCAGGCTCAGCATGCCACCCACCCCAACCTTTCGGATGTTCACGGACTGGCGTCGGATCCCATCCCCAGCCCTGCTCTGGCTTCCAACCAAAACCTTGTTTGGGTGCGTCCCATCCTGCCGGCTCCTCAACTTCCCCTAACTGGAAGTTGAAACTTGTTCCGAACTTTTGGGACGGACTTATCGCACTATCGGGCACTGGTTCCTCCCCCTTCACGCCGATGAAATCCCCAAATGCGAGGATGACACCAACCTAGGTTAAGAAAATATGTCAATAAAGTCCAGTTGTCATTTACTTTACTGGTTATGAAAATCACTGTTTTAAAAGGCGTCACTCACGATATAACACGGTATTCTCATGATTCCACAGTTCCAATACAACTGAAAATTTTCGCAAAATGCATACACACACAATTTTCACTCCCTCACTGCCCCATGATGTCTTCGCTTGGCTGTCAGTTAATGGACTGGCTCCTGATAACCTTTGGATAGTCGTTATTTATAGAGGCGCTACTTCAAAACGACTTTTTCCAAGCGTCCAATATTCTTCTGATATACAGCTATACCCACCGTCGCATGTCAATGCATTTAAACACTCGCCAAGTTTGTACGCGCAAGAGATTAGCACTTCATTTTGTGGAGCAGAGGTATCCATATGCAAAATAAGATAAGCCTTCCATCCCCACAAATTGCATCTGCAATAAAATAAAGGCCCCTTCATGTCAACGGAAGGAACTATTGAGTTGCTTCATCAAGTCATCACACGTTTCGTTGCGCTCTGATATGGCATGTGGCCCATGTGCGTGGACCACTTCTTAGACAGAGATACACAAGACTATCTTCTTACTTAAATGGGCTACATCGCCACAACCATTTTCAAATCGATGATAAGATGTTGTCAGGATAAAAATCATACAGTTTGGCTCTGTCATATCGACATTGTATCGCACACAATAACTTCCACATCAGTTCTTGCTGCGTGTAGCCAGTGCTTATCTCGCGTAACCGCTTCTTATTATTATACGCAGCACATGAATAACAAGTAGTAAATAGGCGGTTATCCAAAACCACATTGTCTCGTATGAAAATGTTTTTTATAAAAATCAGCAAATAACTGCCGAGTACAAAGTAATTACTTAACCCCAGCCAGATCAGTCAAACTTAATGAGTTCTCTAAAATAAATGATTTGCACGCTACCAGCAGCCTCTGCTCAGCATCTTTTTGTCCCAGCCTTCGAAACCGACTATTTAGAAACGCCTTCTTTCCGCATGGGGCTGGCAATCTGATAACTCAGCGTGGGGGAAATAGAGTTTGCTGCAATTTTTACCTCAATTTTGTGTTTCGTGGTTATTAAATAATCGTGCGTAATTACGTTTACAAATAAAATAACGAAATGAATGAAAAGGGAACAAGTGTCGTTTGAAGAAAAAAAAACGCAGGTAATTTTTTCAAAGGCAATTCTAATTTCTAACGTCACCACTACCAAACCTAATTAGGTTTTTACCCATAACATCATGTAATGTATACCAACAGTACAGTAGTTGGGAAAAGTATACAGGATTGGCACATAGGCACAATTTGTTATATAGAACGATCATACAATTGATTAGCAAATAAAAATGTTTTCGGGCAATCAAGTACACAATCTTAACTGGTAATTTTAATAGAAACTTGCCGTGCGCCAAAATAATAGCTATCCTGGTATCATTCTGAATTTGTTTTGAGCGTTCTAGTGACTGATATCATTCTGCTGCAGTTTGCCCTGTCAGTGTCAAACTTGTTTTGTAGAGAAATGATACACGACTGTACA
Organism: Akabosia matsudoensis; assembly: GCA_019593645.1. Classification (NCBI taxonomy): domain Eukaryota; kingdom Metazoa; phylum Arthropoda; class Collembola; order Entomobryomorpha; family Paronellidae; genus Akabosia; species Akabosia matsudoensis. Next base: position 12,404 of record VICI01001381.1, read on the forward strand.
AACGGAAGTTAAAAAAACTAGATTTTTAGAAGCTGTTCTAGAGATGCACTCAAATTATTAGTCTTTTTTTTCATGCTTGTCTATAACCATAATAATTGATGTATATGTTACTACTACAAATGCATAATTTTTACATTCACACAGTAATAAAGTATTCGCGTCCAAAAAAAAAAGGTTTTTATGCAATATGTGCAATGGTGAATTCGAAGAATCAATGAATCGTAACGCCTAAAAAAAATTGAGCTTCTCCTTCCGACAAGACAGTTTGTACAAAACTCGCGAGGATGTGGAATGGAAGCTCATTTTTACTTCTTCATATAAAATTTTTAGTACATCCGTAATGTAAAACATAACTATTGGTTATCTTATTATTACCTCTTACTTTATGTAGGGATTTGTGATTATTTTTTTTTTATCCTTTCCTCAAACACGCAAACATAGTAAGCACAAAATAGACTGTTCGACTAGGTTAGCCGATTCATTATTGTGTCATAACTCAAGAAGGGTGACATTAATAATTTATTTATGTCATCTACAACTGTTTTTTAACTATTACATAGTTTTTTTTTCTTCTTTCAAAAGACATTTCGAAAATATCAAATATGGACGGTTGCAAGTTGCAATTGTTTGATAAGCTGTGTGGCAACTTTTTGAGGAAGACGTGATACTCACATCCATGGAACATCTTGCCATGGACGAAACATGCTATAGCATAATGTTTGAATTCATTTTCGCAAGGACGAAGTATGCAAGATCGACAATTACTGGGTTATAATTTTCATGTTTTGGTAGTTTTGTAGTAAGGCAAAAGCATCGAAATTAGCCGAAAAACAGAAGAATTGATAAATGGTACCTGTGTGAAGGATCTCATGTTACGTGTTACATGTCACATCATGTCAGGAGCAGTGAGCGCATTACAAGTACATATAACTCATAAATCATCATGTATTGAATAGGTAGGAATGTTTGTTTGTAATCCAAATCGTGGTAAAAATATCTTTCTAATGAATTTAAATTTGCATTTTAACTTTTCAAAAAGCGCGTTAACCCCGCAAATAGCTCTAAGAAGCATGCGGCAAGTTTCCTTTGAACTTTTTCAAAACTGTTACTCCGTGGTTAGCAGACGTATATGAGGAGCGATTTACTCAAGTAGTACAGTGGTTTTATAATGTGACCACTTGGTCGGTTACTTGGACGAACTAACCTAGCTCAAGACTCCTGTTTTTGTCATTTTATAGAGTAACGTTTGATTAGTAGCCATTTTATACAAGTTCCTTTCATACGATCGTCAAGTGCCCACTTCAAACATAACCGCACAAATTGCTAGGAATTTCAGTATATATCTTTCCGGTATTAAACAATAATAGAAATGTTAATGGCACATCAGGAGAAGCATGTGCTATAGCATCTCATCCTTTTACTTTCAATCCCCCTTCGTTTGATTCAAAACTTTTGCCCTAAAAAAAAGAGCTCGCGCTCTAGTTCCCCTTTTTTTTTGAAGACGCAATACATAATTTTCTATTGTTTTGTGGCTGCACACACTAATAAGAATTCTTATCAAGTAGTATAATTGTTTGTGGTCTCCACGTGTTTCGTTTCTCATTTAAACAAGTGAATTTACACGAATTTGAAGCCGCCCTGAAGGTCATAAAGAATAATCGCTAGAATGAAAGCCAGTGATTTATTCATAAGATTCCATTTATTGATTAATTCATTTATTAATTTGAATAATGTTCAATATGCATCCTGTGTGTGTCCTATCACAAAGTTTAGTATGCATACCAGGTAGATTTCAATTTTCTAGCAAATATATTTCCGCCATAGTCCATGACAGAAATGTTAACGTTTTAAGTTGACTGCATGCAAAACTTTGGTACTCGTTCCCATTCCTGTCATCAATATTTTATTAACGAATACGTGTGAATTTCGAAACTTCATAGGTAATTACTGATTCTATACCATCCGCGTCGTGATTCCTGACTGCTAAGAAATGTATCCTGACATGTTATTCATAAAATAGCTAAAATCATGTCGCTCAGAGAGTAATCTGTAGCATAATTTATCGTAGAAAAATTTGAGCTAATGATCATAATTGGATGCATTTTTCGAGCTAAAAATGATAAGTGGGCCGAGGCATTCTGTGAGTACAAAGTTGCATTTTTGGAAGTTGCACTTTTTTTTAAACTGACAAGCCGAAACTCGTTCGTCCAATATTAGGAACATGTGTGCATATTGCATCGTAGCTTGGTTATGCTAACTAACTATCAATAGTGACCAATGATGTCACTTGGATCACCTGTTAGTACTCACTAACCCTTTATTCATAGGTCACGAGTGTACTATAATGGGTTGTAAACTTTAAAACTATTTTTACGACTGTCACATATTATTTGGGCAAGCAAAAGGAAATTTCGATGGCTATCGATGTCATCCACGATTTCAGGCATGAAGGAAGAAATGAAAATGTGTAACTTTGTAATAACTTACGAAACATTAAAAAAATGTGATGGAGTTTTTAAGGCTCTTCACTAAAGCTTCTCGTTATAATGTGCATCATATCTTTCGAACATCATTTGAATTCTGTTATGATAGCTTAGCTAATATTTTGCCTGACGATTATTCAAACTCATCATCGTTCACCTTTACAGGAAATGGTTAGTAAGTAGTACAGCTGCGGACTAATTCTGTGTCATGCAAGAGCTCATGGCTCCATTAGAATATTGTGGAGTTCATTGGGGACATGCATATAACATGTTGGTTTTGTTACTATATAGAAAATATAGAAAGTATAAGCTAATGCTCACGCAATAATTGTAGTTATTCTAAAAACAGGTTCGAAGCAGTTACAGTTTGGTAGGTACCTAAAAAATAATGACGCCAGCGGCCATTCGTTTGACCCCCGCCCCTGTTTTACCTAACCGTGCGTCCTACGACCGTTCTCCTTGCGGGATGTACTTTCTACGCTAAAAACGCGCCTTTATTTGACAAAATTAAGCCTTATCAAATGATGAAAATAGGAATTGCAACGAGTGTTTTTTTTTTTTTTTAAAGTTTGGTAGGTACCTAAAAAATAATGACGCCAGCGGCCATTCGTTTGACTCCCGCCCCTGTTTTACCTAACCGTGCGTCCTACGACCGTTCTCCTTGCGGGATGTACTTTCTACGCTGAAAACGCGCGTTTATTTGACAAAATTAAGCCTTATCAAATGATGAAAATAGGAATTGCAACGAGTGTTTATTTTTTTAAAAAACTTAGTTTCCCGACGTTTTTCGACCGAATGCTTCAGCCTTCTTCGGGGGATACCAATATAAAATTAAGCGTGCATTATCTACTTTGAGATTTCGAACGAAATTGTTGCGATAAATTGTGCTGAATGATTATTTAACGTTCCTGAATTGAAAATTAAAAGGCATGAAAACTGTTTTTAAGTTGATGTTTGGAACTCAAGACACCAAATAGATGTCCTTCATATACCGGATACAACATAGATAAAGGCATTTCAAATCCTTATAATACATATTTAATATTATAATTACTATCACCTTCATCTATGCGGATACCAATGATTGCTTTTATTAGAAACGGCAAACAAAAATTTGAAGGTTATCCTGACTTTCAAAATGTTTCAAAATTGTTTTAGGCCGTGACAATAATGGGTAAAACCAGGTTACATCAGACTAACAGAAATTTCCAGTTATGAGGAGAAAGGTCTCTTGTAGTCTTGTGACTTTCCATCTGGAAAAAAACACCCACACTTGACTACCGCTATAATACTTACTCCAGTGCCATCACAAAAAAAAGCTCGTGAATGTTATGACGTCAAAGTGTTTTTAGACTTCCACCCGACTACGGGATTTTCTCTCGCTCGTTCCGTTCTTTGCTTTTTCCAATCGCTCTCTTTTATCAACATCTAGTTCTCACCCCATTCGAAGAATTCCATCGCCATGTATCTCTGAACTATGCGAAGAATCCACAATCTTCCACTTCGCCAGTAATCAGCAGTATTTCTTTCTTGTTACAACTTAAGTGAACCTGACTGTCTCGGGGAGCTAGAGCTAAAAATGTCTTTGAAACAAATGATTTTTACCCTTCCTCCTTCATCAAATGTGTCCAAATATTTGCTCAACTATCTAGATTATATAAACGTTTTCCTGTCATGCTTTGATTTTTACAAACAACCAACAATGATTGATTGAAAAAAAATTTTAACGCAAAGTTCCATGAAAATGTTACATGTTGCCGATAGTCTTTTTCGATATTTCCTTTTCCAGCAGCTAAATTCTTGAAACATCATTCTTGAAACTAAATCAAGTGTTGATATAATTTGCTAACAGTAGACCACGCAAGGTTGGAGTGCAATGGAATAAAAAATATCCATATTATATGCATGCATGTATTCTTTTTCTATCCATGGTTGTAGATAGATACTGATTGCTTTTGATAGCTCGTTTAGTGTTTAGTGTCGAGGGTGAGTTTATGGCTGTAAATTAAATGCCAATAGTCGAAAATACAAATTTTTACTACAGCTTTTTTGTTTGTTTGTCCAAGTTCATGTTTTTGGAAAGCGGCTCCATTGAACCGCACACGTTTTCTATGATTGTGTGTGTGGGTGGGAGGAAGAGAGAGAAGCATCGTAGTTTCAATGCGATCTTCCTTGTGTTGTTGACGCAAAGGGTTCTGAATCCCATTACAGGCAAAATTTGTTTCCATACTTTGAACCAAAAGCCTTTACAATGCCTTTACACAGTTATAGTGAATGAGAGCTAATCATTTATTTCTGGTGCCCTTTGTTGTTTTAACAGCATCAGCAAGTACGCGAAAGTGTTATATTTGTATTAGCTAAATTATATTTGGATAAGCTAAATTATAATATTTGAATTTTATGAATATTATTTGAAATGGCAATACCAAAGGCGGGACTCTATTCTATATTCATCTTGAAAAAACGAACATGCAATCAACACGCTCGGAGAATTTCAAAATATTTTCATGACATAAATTTTGCCCTTTTATAGGTGTCGTAAATTGAATGTTGCAGGTGATCAAAAAGGTGGGTAGTAGGCACCGTCCATGAATCTCTCTCACCATATAAACTACACATGGAAAAATGTAAGTTTGATTTTAAGTCCGCCGAAACGTTGAGAAACTAATTTTTTTTATAACAAACACTCGTTGCAATTCCTATCTTCATCAATTGATAATTTTGAAGTCCATTAACGTAAGAATTGTGTGAACGAGATATGATTGAAAGTCCATAAATTTGACCCTTCATAACGAGGGATAGGTCAGGGCAATTTACTTTGCCCACAAAACGGGAAAATTAGGAATATAACGTAGTTATAAATTCTACCTAGTTTAGTTTTGTAAAAATAACACAAGAGACCGAATCGTCCAGAACAGAGCGTACTTTAGGTAGGTCCCAGATATGATACATGGCGAAGGTCTCTAAAGAGTGTGTGACGTCATTAGACCCTCCCAAAGTAATGGCTATTTCATTTATGTTTGTAGGTATTTCGTGGTAGTAACTATTTCTATTTTTAGCACTTTCTATCTTACTCATACGTGCGTTTTGATGGTTCATTTTAGTTGGCTAGAGTGGGTGAGAGATAGATTACAAAGGTATTTTTGCAACAAATCTCAAGGTTTTAACGTATCACACACTAAAGCTGGTCCTAACTAATCGAAGGAAACTTATTTGCTCGTCATTGTAATAGTAAGAAAACGTTTAACCTGCTTCTAGAAGATTCTGGCGGAGAATTTAGCAAAGTTTTACACGACTTGTCCACAGGTCAAATCAATATTGACACGTCTATAACTTTTTATCTTCCTTAAACGTTTGTAGGAGAGAATTTGATTTTTTTGAAGTCTAATGACCACTCATGACACATTTACAGACCGTTGTATGAAATCTATATTTCTGTAACATTATTATCAGTGCAGAAGTAAACACTGAAAATTTACTATCTTGATGTTGGTCATATCGCTTGGTAAACGCCAGCCATGAATACTACTCAAAAAAAATGTTGAGAAAGTTTGGGAATGTCGTGCTACTACGAAGTGCATGGCGAAGCAAAGTTGAGCCCACTGATCGACAGACTTAACTTTCTCCCTGTCTTTCTTTCCCCCTTTTCACCACTTTTTTTTTCTCCGAGGCTCTCTTCTTCAGAGAGTTAGCGACTGGGTGAGTTGTGTATATATTGCAAGTAATCGCGAGGGTTCTCAACCAGTCTCTGCTTGAACCGTCCGGAGAGCTGCACGAGCCAAACTTTCGCTTCAAACACTAAAATAACACTCCATTGTCATTTATACTCTAAAAAATCGCATTCTTTCACCAAAAAGTGCTTCAAAATCATCTGAAAACTTGAACAGCAGCATTTTTGTTCTATAATTGAGCAAAGTTCAATTCAGCGTAAAAATTTTTTGCAGTACTGTTTTCTAACAAGACAAAAATTATCTTTCTAAAGACGACGGAGTATCTTTTCTGATATTAGCCAAATACAGCAAGGAAATCTCATTTTTTTGGAGAAAATACGAGAGGCAAATATTTTGGGGATAAGCTTAACAAAGTTACATGAAAGCTTAGATCCAGCATTGATAGGCACATTCATCTACTACTGCTTCCTTCCTCCCCACGAGTCTGACTTTTTCTTAGCCCATTTGTAACTGTTTTTTGTACATTCTATGCTTGCAGCCTTTCCAGTCAACTTATCGCCCAAGTTTTTCCCACAATAAAAAAAAATACGCAGAAAAAAAACTTTTAACTTCTGTCTCATATTTCTCCGCCGCCGTCTTTACTACTGACGACAGATTGTCGTCGCCAAAGAGAGAACCCTCCGTGTTAAGACTGTTCCTCCATAATCACTGCTTGTGTTGACGAGGCACTCGACGTGAAAAGGAGTACACAGGCCCATTTAACAAGGAAAGAAGCCTTTTACGTAAGTGAACTATACTTCTCAACCTTTTTTTAGACTTACTGTTTTTTTAGACTACTGTTTGCATTAAAAACAGTGTCTGATTGCTACCGTTTGCGGAGTAAAAGAAAAGTCTTACTACTCCCCACAAACTGCAATCCCTTTGGAGGAGTGGGTATAACTTGGAGCACAGATTGCGATCAAAGCAAACACAGTGTTCCACATAACGAAAAAAAGAAGAATGCTAGAATCACTTCATTTTACGATAAAGAGGAAAGGTTAAGTGAATATATCCTAAGAGCAACGATTTGTCTGGAATTGGCTCTTCTGTTTACTCTCGCAATTAGCGGACAAAATGGCAGCTACTTAAATATTTGAACACGATGGTAGTGCATTATTGAGGAAGTGCTCGCGAAGCCACCCGACTTGGCACCCCTGGTATTAAAGCTGCAGGTAAAACTTATTTAACAGGTGGGACATCTGCTTAAATTTGAAGAAAATAACCTTACTTAAGGGAAAGTGCCTAGGATAACTGCGAAAAACATAAAGATATATAAAGATCACCAGGCCTTGGCTCTCTAAGGCGAAAAGGTATTGTAAGCTTGAAGCTTCGTGAATGTTTATTTGGTCATAATTTAAGCTCTACACTTAGTATTCGACAAGTCTTTAAAACATACCGATCTTTTAAATCCATCGCCGAATACGTACCGGCAAGAGAACCAAATATAAATGTCCGATAAACTAGCTCTTGATTTCAAACTGGATATAACTTTCATATCATAACTTTATCTAAACTCTAATTTAACAACATTGTCTGAAGTTGGCCAACCCTCCCCCTGTATGTTTTAAGCAGAGTGGTAATCGCTCATGTGTGACAAATTCACAAGAATATAAGGCCACTTCATATATCATGATTATTCTGAAAGACCATTTTTTTGTGTCAAAAAAATTTACAAGCTTCTTAAGAAAGATAGAATGAATTGAACTTGGAATGCTGCCACAATAGAAGCTTCCAAGGGTAAAATAGTTTGATGACATATGGATAGTGATGCTGGTTTTTACCAACAAATATTATATTTATATCAATCACTTCTAAGGCATATGTAGGAGAAGCTGTATATCGTTTGATTAGTGAAAGCATTTTGAAAGCAATGAACTTCTTCCTTAAGCTCGCCATTCGACCCTATCCTGAACCCATTCGCGATTCAAAATATCAATCGATTCATTTGATAACTTTCAGCGTCAGACCATCATACGTTAATAACTGGCAAAAAATAGTTGACCGATGTGATAGTTCAATCATTCATACAATTTCTATTTGAATTGTGTGTCGCATTTGACCGGCTACAATCCAAATTTTACCTGTAAATAACGCTGAAAAGGATATCATTCAAGTCAATCGAGACTATTACGTCAGCGTAATATTTTGCTACAGTATGCATTGTGTAATGCAAAATAGGACTCAAAATATAAAGGAAAATTAGGTTTATCAACGCTGAAACAAGTTGAAGAGTGAGAGTGGTTGAAAGATAATAGGTTTTTGTCATGTCGTAAACCTGTTGTTCCAAAGCAAAACCTCGTTTTCTTTCACACAGATCTGAGCATCGGAAGCATTAGGCTAGCTTAGGGAATTACATTTGTGTCCCTAATGGGACAAAAGGGTAAAAGTGTACGTCATTACTTTTTCAGCGATGTGAATAATATGAAATATGCTAGTGCACGTTATCAGCCTAACAGAAAACACCTGTTTATATCTGGAATTATCTAGGCAAAAGGAACTTTTCATAAAAAAAAGTTTTGTACAATAAATAATAATAACAATCATGTAGAGTAGATGGCTCGTCTCAAAATGAATAGCGGCCTAGTAATATAGTATCTGCTATATTCTATCGTCCAGACTTTTTTGCTATTGTATGCTCAAACGTGCTTCTTTTTTCTCTCTTCTGTTGCGGGAAGCGGTGAGATGGCGGGCACAAAAGGCTAACTGTTTTACAAGCATTTATGATGCATGAAAGCCGAAAAAAATTTCCCAAGGATTTGGTAATGTAATACAGGATATTAAAGTGGATGCTAATAGCTATACTCATGCCAAAGTTGAAAGAAGCTAGAGAAAAAATGAAAGTAGTTGAGTGAGCAACTCTGCAAATCGATACTAGTCAGTTACTGTAATCATACCGAAAGTTACACAAAAGTTGCATGTAACTATTCTTTAAATGAAAGTCTTTGTGCGTAAGGCTAGTGAACACAGTCCTTGCAAAGTGCAAGTATGACATAATAGGAATGGTTAGTACTAATTGGAAGATGGACGAGAAATTCGAAACTGTTATCTATGGCCTGATGGCCAAGCTCCCGATTTTTCAGTTTTTGCTAAGCCATGAAAAGTAGGATTCATGAGCAAACTATACAAACATAGATCTAGAGAGCAGCCATAGCTCTCGTTTTACATTTCAGCTACTCTGAAAGAGAAAGAAAGTTTGATACTTCATTCATATATTTAGGCCGATTTCTTTCTTTTCACCTAGCACAGGTATACTAGTTGGTTTGCGACACGAGTTTGCAAATGGTGATGTAGTAATGGCGGATTTGTCACATTTTAAACCGATCATATCATTACTATGAATCTGCACAAAATATTTAATACACATATAACTCAACTCCTAAAATAGTAATCCTTGTGGAATTTTTGAATGTGAAACAGCTCTTGAATTATGATTTTTAAAATTGAATGTATAACGTTACGGGGTTTCATTGTATGAATGACAACATGATGAGCTGAAGAATCGTGTGAGAAAATTCTTTACAAATTCTATCCATTAGCACTTACCAAGATGATAATTTCTGTCCGACGTCACATCCATTTCCCGAACAGTTACAAATGAATGGCATTTCATTTGAGGATTCTATGAAGCCTTTCTATACTTATGATTAATGTCTCTAAAAAATACGGCATCATTTTCAATACTGCATGACGTATGATTCTTTAAGAGGTGGCACCCAGAAAGAACGAAATCGTAAATTGAGGAAAATTCTATTTCAACATTTGGAAATAAGGCCTTCATGCAAATTCATATTATCATGACCATTGCGTTTTGTTGAATTTTAACTTGCTTTGTACTATGTGTTTCCACTAAAAAGCGTCGTAAATATCAATAGCAAACAGTTACAATTTTATTCATGTGTATTTCCCATTCGCCATTGATCTGGATAGGTACAAGGTACGGTCGAAAATGATGTGATATGGGGCATTCGCCATTCAAACATACAGTAAACAAGGTTTCAGTTATAGCGAAGGTTTCAGTTACTTCTCACAGGCAAAAGGGAAAGGCTTTACGGGGTAAATTCACTTTCACATCTATGAATGGTCTGCTTTCACTTTCCACCTTTACAATATGTACATACAGTAAAGCTCCTGAAGCCGATGTCAGCATAAAAAGACAGGAAAACATATCATTCTTTAGCCACCCACTACCCGTCGTATGTTTTTAACCGTCAATATTTTACAACTTCCTTCACAGTTCGACAAACCATCTACGGAAAGTTACAACGATGTTGTGGGAAGAATATAAAACAAACGTTTCATCGTCATTGCCAAAGCCTTTATCACATACATATTATAAAAGTTCAATATTTTACAAAGCCTCGTAAACGTATCCGACCTTGGGTCTGCGTTAGTCAGCAAAGTCGTCAGTCTTCATTCTTAAGTTTCAGTTCTCAATTTGAGTTATT
>VICI01001382.1:0-23036 GCA_019593645.1 Akabosia matsudoensis
ACCTGGAGGAATTGGTCTTCAAGGTCCACCAGGAGATGTTTCTAGAGTGGTTGGCCCTCCTGGACCACGAGGTGACAAAGGAGAAAGAGGAATACCGGTATGAAATGGTTTTTATTAAACTTATTACTTGTAAGGACCCCAAATAAAGATGAAATACAAAAAAAAAAAAGAAAAAAAAGAAAGTGAAAGTATCATACAAAAAAATGACTGTAAGATGGTTGTAATGGAGGAAGCCTTTTTCTCTTTGTAATTCCAGGGACTGATCGGAAATGATGGACTTCCAGGAAGGCCTGGCGTTGCTGGTGAAACTGGACCTCAAGGCCCCCCTGGAAGGGATGGAGCAGGAGGACCTAGAGGGTTTAAGGGCGAAGCTGGTACTCCAGGTTTAACAGGGTCTCGAGGACCGCCTGGTCCTCCGGGTCCTCCAGGCCCTGCAGGAGCTACTCAGGGTCAAGTGAGTGGTAGGCCAGTGTTAGGGCCACCCGGTCCACCTGGATTAGCGGGAGAAATAGGTTTACCAGGACCTAAAGGAGCTACGGGTCCGAGAGGAGAGCGTGGTGAAAAAGGAGAACCAGGATCTAATGGAGAAAAGGGTGAAAGAGGTTCCGCAGGTATTCCAGGTATAGACGGCTCAAGAGGAGAACCAGGGCGAGAGGGATTACAAGGTTTGCCTGGTGGTAAAGGAGAACTAGGACCTCCAGGGATAGCAGGATTGAGAGGTCCACCTGGACTTATTGGACTTCCGGTTAGCGTCGTAAATCATGACAAAGAAAACATACTCTGTTTAGCCTACTAAATTTGATTTACTTAAATAGGGTCCAATGGGACCACCTGGAATCCAAGGTCCTACTGGTCTCAAAGGAGAGCGTGGAAGGGATGGTGAACCAGGTTTACCTGGTGCGGCAGCAGCAGCTGGAAACCCTGGTTCTCCTGGCGACCCAGGTCCTCTTGGACCACCCGGTGAAGATGGTCCCAAAGGTGACAAAGGCGAACAAGGTGTAGCAGGACCTCGTGGAGAACCGGGCTTATTGGGTCTGCCTGGGCCTGAAGGAAAACAAGGACCAGAGGGTGAGCGGGTAGGTGTTGACATTATGATGATTCTTTAAAAAGTGGGTTTTTCAGACAACTGACTGTTGATTTCCTCGCCGTAGGGATTGAGAGGTGAAAAGGGCGATACTGGACAAAGGGGTCCTGAAGGACCGACAGGAGCTCCTGGAAAAGCTGGAACACCCGGAAACCCTGGTAAAACTGGACCTAAGGGTGACAGAGGCGACGCAGGTATACCAGGTGCCCCTGGGGCTTTAGGAGCGGCGGGAATGATGGGCCCACCAGGACCTTCTGGAATGATGGGACCGCCTGGGCTACCAGGTCTTGAAGGAAAAACAGGACCAATGGGTCCTCCAGGGCCACCCGGACCCCCGGGTGATCCAGGCTCAGGTTTCGGAGGAGGAGGAGGATTTGGTAGCAGCTCATTGGGCTTTGGAATGGGTATGCCTGGCGAAAGGGGTCCTCCAGGTATGCCTGGACAAATGGGAGTGGTAAGTTTGAACTCCGTACCAGTACTATACTTCTTTTCTTATGCATTGTAATTCATTCATACAATCCATTGAAATATACAATCCATACAATCCATACAAATTTGTAATGTTAGGCAGGAGAACGCGGAGCTAATGGAGACAGAGGGCCACCAGGCCCGGCTGGGACCCCTGGCATGCCTGGAACACCAGGAGCGACTGGATCCCCTGGTATGATGGGACAAAGGGGCACACCTGGTATGCCTGGATTACCCGGACCACCAGTATGTTGATTTTTGAACAATAATATTTTAGAAGCCATATAAGTTTCTGGCTTTCAAACCTCTATCATTTATATAGGGCAGGAGCTTTACTGAGGGCGAACTCAGGGATATATGCGCTTCAGTTCTCAGAGGTAAGTACAATGTCATAAGGGGAAAATCCACAACCCCATCTTTCATTGTTATTTTTTATAGTGATATTTGTTGAACGATGAGGTGCATATATCGACCAATATTATGGCATATTATGGTTTTTCGATTTGTATTGCAACCATACATCGTAAACGATTTAAAAATATTTTCAATTCATCAAACGTCGCTCTGCAGACCAATTGGCAGAGCTTACAGCAAAACTCGTTGGTCCACCTGGACTACCAGGAAGAGGAAAACCTGGCAGAGCGGGTGCTCCTGGCAATCAAGGACCTCCAGGTTTGATACTATTATGGACACAACGACTCTCCGTGTGCTTCGTGTTAGCATTGCTTTTATGTGTAAAATTCTCGGGGTATTATTAAATAAGTTGCACATCCTCTCATTGTAAACGTCACAAGAATTTGTATTCAGAAATTGTGAATCTATGTAAATGTTTTGAAGTGTTCATTGCATGTTTCATACTACTTGTCACTGTTACTGGAATTTGTCTTTGCTTAATATTTGTAAATCTGTGTCTCTCTATGTGAATTTATCTGTTTGCACGAGCTAGATCGCATGGAAGAGCTGGTAAGGGGATTGCGGGGCCCACCAGGTCATCCTGGTGTGGGAAAACCAGGGCGTCAGGGTCGTCCTGGAGCGCAGGGCATTCCAGGTACAAGAAAATCTCTTCGTAGATTATGTCTCCCCATATCTTTTCCCTAATAATCGAGTAACATGTATAAACAAATATTTTACAAATTAAAAATTACAGTGTGTAACTCATTTAACCGTTGATGGACTCAACTGAGGATTGCAAGGGGTCACAATGGGTGCTTTCTCTAAACAAATTAAAATGCTTTTAATATGTCTTGATTGTGCTAACATTTTGAGGCTAATTGCTTGGCTGTGTCTTGGAAGCTGTTCAGTTTTAGGAGAGTTAACGTATGATTTTGCGAAAATAATAGGTGATCCAGGAAGACCTGGACTTCAAGGAGAGAGAGGTTTCATGGGACTGCCAGGAGTACCAGGGGCGAGAGGACCAGAGGGTCCGAAAGGCGAGCGTGGAGAGCCAGGAGAACGTGGCCCTGAAGGAATCGGGATGGAAGGACCACCTGGACCACCAGGCCCTGGTGGTAAGAAATTAATCCTTAATATATTGGAATTAAACACTGATTCTTAACAGTCAACCTACATGTATGTTTCTTTACTATTTTCAGGCCCACCAGGTCCACCGGGAGTTGGAGTACAAGGTAGACAAGGAGAAAGAGGAGATCCCGGAACTCGTGGTCCACCTGGTGTTCGAGGAGCTCCTGGTGGTGCCGGTCCACCAGGATTCTGCGAGTTCTGCAACTTCCCTGGTGCTGGCGGAGCAGGTGGAGAGCATGGAGGAGGTGGTGGCTACCATGGTGGAACAAAGAAAGGTCCTAATCGACGCTAATTGGACTTTCCTGATTGTTATCTTCGCCAAAATTTTTACTACTAGGAAGTAATTTTTAAGTATTTTACTCCAGCATAAAATTATATTTTACTGTATGCCTACAACCTAGAGGGAAACCTACTGATAATTTCTATTTATTCTTTGTAACACATTCTCAATGTTTTTTTGTTTTTTTAAGACGACCGTTTTAATGAGCTTGTAGTTAGCGTACTAGGAGAAGAGTATACCAATGATATTCGTACAATCTTTTAGGCATTTTTTTTTGTTTGTAAAAATATATAGACCTTTGTATACAGAGTGATTATAAACAATTGAATAAGTCAGTTAGAGTTCTTTTTTTGTACAAAGCATGTAAAAAGTAGTAATTTGAGTGTTGTAATTTCATAGGCAGAGACGAGTTCAAATTATAAAGTAGGGTTTTTGCTGTGAAAAAAAAATACTAACGTAATTCTTCGTCTCAATATATTCTTCAATTATTCGTCTTTGCAATAGCTAACTATAAAACGTTACCAAAAACAAACAAAAAAGATTCACCTAGGCTAACCTTACTCACTGCCAAAGAGTGTGCCAAACCTAAAGCTCACCCAACTTCACACGTAACGCTATTAACTTATTTATAACACATGTTCAAGAATGTTAGTCAGTACTATTTATTCAACCTTATTAATTTATTACATTTTTTACTGCCAATTAACAAAGTTACCAGACTAGTTCATGAATCGGTCTTAATAACTGAAAAAGATGGGTACTCTCAACGAGCTTTTTTTATAACAACCAATAAACAATGAAATAGATAGATGATAACTTTGTAACCTTATTTTGTATGATCGTCTCTCAATAAAAACTAAAGAAAGGTAAATATTATGAGCAAAACAGCATGTAAAATTTTATGGATTACATAGATTATTAAAATGTTATGATTTGTAAAAAATGGGATTTTATTATTTGCGTATATCGGATAGTATGTTTTCATACATAAAAATGTGCAAGTTAAATCATTCCATAATCTGCTGCAAACTCTTGGGCCAATGTTTTTTTCCTTTGCCGTTTCGGTATTCTGGACGAGTAAAAGTCTGCGGATGTCTCTACAATGGTTCCAGTCTGGAAGTATTTTGGAGTGTGGGTGATATTGTTCCGTTTGTAGTGAAGAATGCCGCCCATGGCTGACCTCAACTTCAGGGCGTTCAAGTCATTTTTCTTTTCTTGAGTGATTTCTGCTTTAGCCATGTTGAACCAGGCGGATCCCTTTGTTAAACTACGTTCATGATCGCGTAATCTTTTCTTTTGACGTTTGCCTAAAAGTGGAGTGGGTTCCAGGGGACCTCCCATGTGATCCAATTTGGAAGAGGCTAAAGCGTCTTCTGTTCTTCGTGACCTATTTGAGTATAAACTGCCTGACGAACTTATTGCGGACATGGCTGTTGATGTTGTTAGGAAAGCTGTAGAGGAAATGTTTGAGTAGTTTGGTAACGTGACATGACGGCCATCATCGGAGTTCTTGTTTTGTCCCAAAACAGGGCACTCGATTTGCGTTCTGGAAATTTGGAATCGGCGGCGCTCAACGGGCTTTGTTTCCCTGATATGACGTTCCTTTCTGGCATTGGGTTTCGTCCTTGATGATGATGGTCCACCTAAAAGGCAGTTTTTATTACAATGATAACATGTATTTAAAAAGAAATATTAGCTCCCAGTGGAGTAAGTCGAAATCCGATTAAATTTTATTTAAATTTTATATAAAAATGTTAGACTCCCATACCAGCTGCGAGAAGGGGCCTCCTCTTACTAAATGATGACATTGCTCATGTGTATCTTAATCCCGTCGGACTATAGTAAATCACTGAAAAATGTTAAATTTTACACAAATTTAATTGCTTTGTTGACCACATCCACGTGTAATGAAGGGCTATCCTGTTGATACAAGAGATTTAGCGGAATGGTAATTGGGGCGTTTCTAGACAGCCGTGAATGCTATTTCGTGCACCCAAACAAAAATATTTACGTTTTTCAGCTGAACGAACATCTGCATGTTTTGCACGAGCATATGAGGGAAAGTTTGTGTGAGGAAAACCTAGTCAGAGTTTAATTGAAGTCTACTAATTTTAGAAGAAACTGTTAGTGCAAGGAAACAATGGGCCAGGCGGACACAGACAGCAACAACAATCGAACGCCGGGTAAGTTGCTGCTATGTGTGATTACTGATTAAGCACTGCAAACTTAGAGTGAGCCTGAATGTGAGACTGAAGACGAAGACTTTTTGTTTTCGATGTTTAGATTGGCGTTTGAAGATGTCGCAGCTGTATGAGGACGCTGTTTCGAGTGGGACTGAAGACAAACGACCTTGTGCAGGACTAAGACAAGAACTTAAAATCTGTTTACTTGAAAGTGACTGCGTTAAGAAGGTACCGACTGCACGTTTTGACATGGGGAGACTGGCATTTTTTGTGTTACAACAAATTGTTGCAAGGATTATGTAATTTCCTTCTTTGCATCCTATCTTTTCAGCACAAGAAAACTCCCAGAGAATGTTTAAGAGTTGAAGATGGTTCAGTTCCAAACGACTGTTTAATTCTGCGCCAAACCTTATTTCGAATGTAAAAGGTCGTTGGTAAGAAAATGGGAATTCAAGTTTAAAGCTCAATAGAATTGGCTTCAAGTATTTAGCATGACCATTTTTACTATTTTGTAGCTGGATACCAGGCAAAGGTTCCGCGGAAGAAAGGGATATTAACACTCACGGTCGAAGCATTTCTTCAAATAGCTTTATGTGTACATAATATATAATAATTAGTCTTTATTTCGTATTCAATAAATTATGTAAATAGTTTAAACATCATAGGGGTAACGTGATACCATTGAGATGTCAGCGATGATTAGAGTCTTTTAAAGTGGATAGATGAAATTCTTAGTGATGCATACATTCACAAGCTACCAGAATAAAATAGCTGCTTTCATAAAAAATAAGTTACACACAGTATACTCATTCATACAATTTAAAACTTCACTAAACTATCCTCCTCTTCTACTACTTTTTCTTGACATCGACAATTACAGGTTCGTCCGATGGCATCGGAAATACATCAGAGTTCTGAAGATACCCTTCCTCCAATGAAATTACTGGATCAGCTCCTCCCGTTCGCTTCTCAAACAGACCAGAGCTGTTAAAGCTTATGTAGTCGTGTTCCATTGGGGACGGTGGGAAGCATTCAAGATAGGGATTGCCTAAAATTATGAAATAAAATATATTATCGATTTTACACATTTTGCCCTAAATACGGCCATAAATTACAAGCAAACATTATCATACCGTGATAATTATCCGTGCATTTACATGCAGGCTCTCGTCGGGTTTCCCTCTGCTTATGATAGTACACCGTGTTTGCAAAACAAGTTGCATGTTTCCCACACGGATTATTTTCGCAAACAACTGCGTCTGGAATCAACGGCGGGGCTGGAGTAGTTGATGTTGTCACTATCTTCTGAGTTGTCGGCCTTCTTGTGGTTCGCCTTGTAGTCGGCCAACGTTGAGTTGGCAGCGATGGTATCTTAAATCTGGTCGGCCGTTCTGTCAATTGTGGTCTTGTGGGTCGCTCCGTTGTAGGTCGTGTAAACCCGCTTGTGCTTTGATGGTAGACCAATTTGTTCGACTGTAAATCATAAACAATTTGCCCTGATAACGGCCTTTGTGTAGTCCGTCGTTCTGAGTACTTCACAATTGACTCGGCCGGATTTAAAACTGGTTTGTATTTTACTACAGCCGAATTTTGATTGAGGAAGTCAATAAATGGTAAATAAGTTGTTGCATATTCCCGATGAAGCAATGGCCGCTGAGTTGTCGTTGGAGGGGGAGTGCTAGATGGAAACAACTGTTGTAGCAAGATGTTTTCGCTGTTCTGTGGATCAAAGTGGTATTGGTGGGTAGGTTCTTTCGCCTCGGCAGATTCAACTTCTTCAGCTTCCCCGTCTTTTTCTTGGTCTTGGTCTTTGTCTTCATCCTCTTCGTCACCTTCTTCTTCAGTTTCGTCACTGCCACTTGCACTTGTACTGGCGCTAGCACTAGCACTTCCACTAACACTACTGGCCGTGGGTCTTTGCGTGGTTTGTTTTTGCTTGACCAAATCCTCAGCGAAAAGCACATAAACTGGCCGGTACGTTGCGGATGGTCCAGGATTACCAGAAGATCCTTGGGGTACGACAACAGCATCATCGTGGTCTTCAGCAGAGGGTCGTTTCCATATAGAAACGGAGTTGTGGTGACTGTTTGCCAACTCTGAACTTTGTTTTTGGGCGCTGCTTCCTCCATACGATACTGATAATGGGGTGGGTCTCGGTTTTTTCCTTTTCTCGCTGGAGGTTCCGAATACGTTGGGTGGTCGCGTGCTCAAATGAAGCCGATTTGAGTGACCGAGTTTAAAGGAATTGAACAGCCACTCAAGATCCTCTTCGCCTGACTGTTTTACACTTTGAATGGTGCTGATATCTCCGCCCTTAGGAACGAGGGTAAAATGAAGGAGCTCAAATGCCCGGTTGTGGGCGGCTGTGCACACGTACGTACCCGGAATATCATGGCGTGGGTAAAATCCACTTATTGGATGGTACAGCATTGTTTCATTGTCCACGTTTACCAAATGCCCCTGCAAGTAGTCAGAAAGAAATCAGTATATTTTTTCTACTTCATGGAATATAACATCAAACTCACATTTTGAAACTTTTGAAGCGACACTGCAACTTTAGGATTTGTCACCCCACATGGGATTCTTGCTGGAGATTTCCGTAGGTCATACAGAATGGTCCCTCCACGTTTCCGAATAAATAGTGTCTTGCCTAAGGATAAGAATAAAAGTTTAGTTAGGAAAGTCTGTCAAGTCAATGATGGACAATCGTCAAAAAAGGTTATCCATACCTGGAACGAACAAATGGTAAAATGCGGATAGCGTCTTAAACTTCATTCCTGTTTCCGGTGACGCCGTCATACAGTTGTAACGGCCTGTATCACTTTGTTTCACTCCACGTGGCCCAATGACCATCGTAGCAACGTATCGCTTTGCCCCACCAACATCATCCAAAGGCAAAACTTGTCCTTGTGTTCCCAAGTTTTCGATCGTCGTGTTTGAAGTATACGAAGGGTCCTACAAAATGTAATCGCCATTTGTAATAATTTCGTTTTAAGTACGACCGATTTGTTTTTTTTGTACTGAGTTTAGCTTACTGCATCTCCAGAATAGACCCACTCAGCGGGATACCAAGCAGTGCACGTCAGTATAATCCTACTCCCAACTTTTATGTTCTCGCCAACAATCAAATCTGGTTTCCTGACATCTCCCAGCTTGGCCCGAACAACTGAGATTTGACCCCGTGTCGAAATAAACTCATACTCTTGGAATACTTGTGTTTTCACTGAATCCCACAATGGTGAAAAGCTGTCCACGTGGACTGTCAATGATGCTAATGTCACAAGCACCCAAAATCCACTTGTAATATATTCTTACATCAAAATACCGATCTATACCCGTCATCCCTTTGTGTATTTGACTTTTGGGTAACATGTTAGATTCACTTTGTTGCACCGAAACGCACTCGTGAGTTTGGCAAAAATCGCTTTAATTTTTTACACTTCCTAGCTCTGGCCGCTGCTCCGCTCAAATATCAGCTTTAATCTCATGATTTCTTCACAAAGCTTATTTCTACGTTACTTTGCCATAATCATAATTCGTCGTTCTTGTACAAGGGAAAAATGTGAAAATTATTGGTCGACTTGTTGTTACAAAACTTTTTTCGAAAAAAGCCGTTAACAATCTCTCGTGAATCTCATGAATAATATTTTAGCAAACAATGTGCATACAATGATGACGATAATACTTTTAGAGCGATGGTCCGTTCACTTCACACCACTTAATTATAAACTCAAGTGTCTGCTACGGAAAAAATAGTATTATGCACAAAAAATGTGAGCTTTGAGATGTTACCTGCAAAAAATCTTGGAGGATTATCATGACACGTACAAAAAACGGTAGATTTCTTATGTCTCAAGTAAAAATGCACCTCTCTCAAGATACAATTTGATGATGCCTTCAAGGCATACAAATATTTCACCAGATTAAATCGCAGACAGCAAAGTATAAAAAACAACAACGGTGACTGGGAAGAATATTGTCGTCTCATAAAAAACTACCTGTACGACAATGGAATTATGTTTTTACAAAAAAAAAAAAAAAAAACTAAAAATTATTAAACAAGGTGTAGTACAGTGATACAGGTTGATATGTGTCTAATACTGTTCTTGGATTTTACATATTTATTAGGTGAGCAATTCAAGATAACTTCATTGTCCGTTTGTATCCGCTTTAGGAAAAATCAACGGTGTATGTGTACTAACTAAGCTGGTTTATACTTCCTTTTAGCAATGACCACGATGGGTATGGCGAGTGCCAAGTAGCAAACACCCCAGGCTCTGATGTATAAAGGATTGTAAGGGATAATTAACTAGTAAAAATTAGAAGTAAATTCAATGCTCCTCATTACACGCATTGACAGTTGAATATACGTTTCATTACAAGTTTATTTTGTGAAAACTTGTGAGAGGGAAAGCTGAATGTTGTTGCTGCAAACGTAAATGATAGACTTCGCTGAGTACTACCTATTTAAACAAGCCCAACATAATGTTTCGATTGCCTATATCTATTGTTAAGCAAGTCTATTTATAAGATAATTGATTGCTATTTATATTATAATTGCAATAAAAACGGCCTCTTGACATTGTCACTTTGTGATGGTATACTCTCACGTTTATTTTCGTTCGGGTTTTTTCCCATGAGACGGCTGTGATGAATGATCGTAGTTCATTAGAAAGATGTGCTTTGTATAATTATAAAATAACGCTTATATTTTTAGTGTAGTTATATTAGTTTTCCCATTATAAAAAAGAGTAGAGCAAAACGTTAAACTCATTTTTTGTTTTCTCTTGACTGTTGGTGTAGTCGACGCGCGACCGGACGGCTCATTCTAAAGTAGTCTCTCGGATGGCTTTGGCAGCTGACACTTTAACAGTGGGAATGCATATCAAGAAAGAAATGGTAATTGAAAGTTTTATCAGTATTTGAGGTTTTATCGATGCGTCATGAGTTGTAAGTAATAATTTAAAGGTGATATGCTACTCTCACGTAATTTCCGACCGTTTTTCGATGTATTCCGTATCAGTTATATGAAGTAAGAAAAGTTAAGATAGACAAGGCGTTTATGAAATGAACTGCGGTGGCGGTATGCAAACAAAAATGAAAGTACAACTGAGCCATCTTGTTAAGGAACACGAGACACTGCTAAGGCGTGAGTTGGCAGAATAACAGGAAGGATTCAAAAAAAGTGAAAGAAACAGTTTGCCACGAGTATTAAACATACGTTTTATTTGCACTCTTTTATTCTTTACAATTAACAGCCATCATCAACCCCAGAATCATTATGATAGTAAGTTGTATTTATGTGTGTATTCTCGTGACCAATCCAAAATAACAATAAAATATGAATTTTTATGGATCTCAAAGGGAAACTGCAGTTTGTCATGAGCCGTATTTAAAATGGTAAAACAGTTTAAATTGCACTTCCTGTTCATGCTATGCATCTTCGAATGAGCGAAAAAATGCCATTCTTTCTGCGAGCGCTCCTCGAACTGGTTCACACGAACCGTCTGGATTTTTTATGGTGCCAATGTTGCAAATACACTTCGGCATGTGGTTTTCATCTGTACTACAACCGGCATTTTCGCCACATTGTATTTTGTTGGGTCGACAGGGGTCCAGACAGCGACCATTGACACATTCTTTTGAAGACATACATTGCGTGGAGTTTCGACATTGAACGCCTTGTTCGCAACCTGTTCCTTTGTTGTCGTAAGGATCACCGAAATAACCTGGTTGGCACACACAGTATGCCTTTGAGTCGTGGAACATTCGACACTCGGCATTTTTTCCACAAAATTCATCAACTTTTTTTTCATCACATGTGGGGAGAGGACTAGGTGGAAGATGATTTGGCATCCATGATTTCTACAAAAAAGTATTTCATAGTCATTGACCATAATGGGATACATACCAAGTACACTAAAAACGAAGCCAGTTATACCTCCTTGCAGTGAACCTGAGGATCCCCATGTGGCAAATCCTTCGGACAGTAGCAGACTGGCTTGTGTTCCTCCACTTTGCAGTATGCATCCCTTCCGCAAGATTTGAAAAACATTTGCAATCCTGGCTCACAAGGATCCACACATCGGCCACTTTCAGAATAGCAAGTATATTCATTGGGGCAATCTGAATCAGACTTGCACTCCAACTCGCACCCGATTTCAGGGTTTCCTTTGAAAGGCCGCATACACGTGCACATTTCTTTTCCATTTTGAATTACGCAATAAGCGTTGTTTCCACATGTGACGGTTGAGTTTGAGCCATCACAGTATTCAAGCTCGATTAAGTTATTCTCCACATCAGAGGATGCAGAGGAATTAGTCTGTGGTTCAGGCTCATCACCTATATTTTCGCAACCAATTGAAAAATTCTCTTTATTTCTCATTTATTAAAAATACGCAAATATGTACAGAGAGAGGCTTAAACGGCTATATAATCATAACCAGTATCTGATAGTCTGTCCATCATCATTATATTACCTAACATCAATGCATGACATTCGATACTTGCAAGTCCGGTATAGCCAACAGGGCAGCTGCACAGAGATTTTCCATCGGCAGACATTATCGCTATCGCATTTGTTCCGCATTTCTTTGTTGGTTTCTCTGTACTGCTTTCAGTTACGACTGGTGCCTCCGTAGACGATTCTCCATTCGATGCTCCAGAGGTTGTCTCCTGTTCGCCTTTTTCTCCAAGTAAATCTCTCAAACCTTCATCTTTGCTTGCGATTGGCAGTTGCTCTTCCACAGGGAAACACTCTATATCAGCATTACCAGTTTTTCCCGGCGGACACTGACAAAGTGCAACTTCCGAGGAAGTGTTCAACTCTTTGTTGGTAACCTTTTTGGTGATACATTCAGCATTTGATCCACATGGATATGGCACGCATGGTGAAACAGACGGTTCCTCTGGAACTTCTTCCAATGTGGATGGAGCTTTGTCTGTATCCCTTTCGTAAATATTAGAGCAATCCCTTCCATAATATCCTGGCGGACACCTTGATTGGTATCGGGCACAAACAGGTCGTCTGTTGATGACTCGGCATTGTGTACCGGGAATGTCATTAACAAGCTCCATCGCAAGGATCTCTACACCGGTATTGGTAGCAAACCTGGTTATGAGCACAGTGGTAATCGGACTCACACTCTGCCCGACAGTGCGGTGGGGTACCAATAAAGCCTTGGGCGCACGAACAGCTTGCATAATTATTTCGGTTCATACAAACACTGTGAGGTCCACACGGATTTGGGTTGCAAGGATCATTGTTTCTTCGATAGCACACGATAATAAGGGTCCCCTTGATAGCCAGGAGCACAAGAGCATTTAGCAATGCCATTATGATTTTCGCAGCGAGTGTTTGTGCCGCAAGGGAACGGGCTACATGGATCTTGTACCAACGAATCTGGCGGTGGCTGTTGAGGTGATGACGAAGACATTGAACAGCCCAGATATGGATCGCCCACATACCCTGGTAAACACTGACAGTTTGCCAAATGATTTACTACACGACATGACGTATTTTGACCACAGGAGTTCGAACAAGGTGATCCGCAGTGACCATTTTTGAGACACGATTCAGATGAGGAACAGTCTACGTCACGACGACAAGGCTGGCGGTTATTATTGCTGTCATTAGGAGGTTCTGCAACTAATATAGATACGAACAATGAACAATAAAAAACGAGAATTTTCAAAATTAGGTAGCCAAACCACCATGTTCGGGTAACGACTATTTTCTGCTCACCAGCGTTTTCTGAAACCAGTTCGTATTGAACAGCTTGGTACACACCATTACGTCCTGCTGTACACACGTACGTCCCACTTGGATCAAAATACCTATTGTTCGTTTTAACTTGGAAACCGGAAGTGGGTTCAAACGAAATTGAATCATTGAGAGGACACTGAATAAGACCGTTTGAGACCTTTTGAAGAGATACGACTGCACCAGGGTGAGTTATACTACAAGGTATTCTAACGGATGGGTCTGATCGCTTGAAATAGATCATTTCACCTTCACGGCGAATGAATAGCTTCCCGTCCGAAATGAACAAAAAGTAATGAACCGCCTTACTGGGATCCTGCAAGCTCCTGCAAGTATACTTGCCAGAATCATAGGAAGCAAGTGGTCGACCATAACCTAAGAAAAGATGAGCCTCGAACCAAGTTTTTGGTCGAGTGTTAGGTTCGCGATTTGGCTGATTATCGGACTGACTAGTATTCGTTGTGTACTCTGGCATCTATGCAAACAAATAGGATGTTTATCTTCAAGTTTATGATCTATACTTTTGCAAATACGGCATTTCTAGAAATAATTTTAAGGTATTCGTTAGATTTTTATCGCAGCTTACCCCATCTCCGGTGTAAATAAATTGAATTGGATACGTCGCATCACATTCAAGTTTTATTTTACTATCCAACGGAATCTCTTCACCTTCACCCACAAGCAATTGTGCATTTGGTTCTTTTTGGAGTACGATTTCATCGCTTACAGAATTAGCTGGAACTACAACTACTCTTGGGGTCGGTAATTCTACATTACGAAGTGAGTATCCGAATGAGCCTGAACTTGCACTAGCTAGCACCAAAAATCCTAGCACTAGTCGGGACTTCCTCCTGCCGATAGACACCGAAAACAGTGCCATGTTTGAAAAATACTTGCAAAAACAGTATTTCCTATAAGGTTTATGGAGAGTTTCATAAAAAATAGCTTCACACTTCAAAGGATTAAAGTCAACTGACGATGACCATACAAATATAGCCATCAAAATGGGACCCGAACCTACAAAACTCCCGTTTTCTTACCATTCATAACTGGAGTGCTAACCGGCTTGCAAAAAATAGATTCATTCATGCATTCTGCGTTGATACTTGAAACGAAACAATGACCGATCCTAGGGCAGTCCGACTTTTTTTTTGCACAGATCGTTATCCTAGTACGTGTTATGTTTACCTTCGTAATATTTCGTTTCCTTTTGATTTTGCAATGTCAACCAGTCCCGGGTTGAGTGTTAGTGGGTACATTACAGCAACCATTGTTGTGTCTCTAATAAGTACATGTAACTTCGTATGTTTAGGTAATTTCTTGGGCAGTAACAATAGAACACAGAGAAAATGTACAGGTGAAAATGTTCATATTGCTGTTTTAACAGTTGTTTTTTATACTGATGCCACACTACTATCATCTCAGGAAAAACAACGGTGAGAAGTTGATATGGGCCGAGTGTATCTCGTCATTTGATGGTACTCAGTATATTATAACGGTGAGAAGTTGATATGGGCCGAATGTATCTCGTCATTTGATGGTACTCAGTATATTATGAAGACATTTTTTTCGCCATAAGTTGGCACTCACCGAGCATGGTCGCTACTTTAAAACCGTTTTAAAATTCTGATTCTGAAAAAAGCATGACCAACAGTTACAATTTGAAAAGGAGATAAGTAAGTAATTGCTATGTGAAAAGTAGAAAGGTGTTCATAACATAAATGATTTTGACTTGTCATAGTCGATGGTGGCATGCGGGAAAATAAGGATGAAAAATGATAAACTTGATAACGATGTGTTTTCCTGGCGCTACTACTTTAGCTTCTTCGACTTCTTTTTTGTGCCCTGTCAAACAGGTTCTATTACGCTGACACATGTATAAAACGCTCCTTAAAAGTCGTAAATTAAATGATTTCAGACATGTAAATAGAGTTTAACTTCAAGGTGAAATTGCTAGTGTCTTCGGTGATTCTGAAATGTATATTTCAAAAACCGTAAAATATCGTTTTATGCAAATGTAAGGTCTCGACAATGTCGAAGGGATGAAGTAAAAATGTCTGTCGGTAATGAGTCTTTTAACGATTCCTGATTCGCTGTAGCTTATAAAAACTGTCAAATGGAGGTATCACTTGAATCTTTCGCATCTGACGGAAATAGAATGTTGTCGTAAAGTGGCAAAAGGTAACGTTTTGTCTTTTATTGTGAACCTGTGGTTTGACCTTTTACTTGTCAAGAGAACCTTGCAGGAAATTGAGTAAAATCATTTAGCATTGATTATAATGAAACTTTCATCGATTAGTTATTTTGTAACTCCATTTTTTTTATTCATTTGGCACGTAAACTTCATCTTGCTTCGAGAACAAATTCGACAAATGGAGTTCTTGTTGGAAACGGTTGCACCAAAATGTATAGCCTTACTTGTTCATGAATGTCATCATTAGACGATAATTTTCCCACCAAGTACATTTGCCGAATTATATATATTTGCTTCCACTTACCAGAAATGGTATGAATTTTTAAACCTAAACATTACCAAGCATTGAACTATCAACAAGCAATACTACTCCATATCTTACATATTTATACTTACTTTGCGATTATGTACAATATCTACACAGGAAATATAAGTACAGTTACAAGTGCAAAATGGCTATGTACAGTTTCAAACTACACCTAAAAATACTTGTACCATGCATTAAAACTACAATTACAATTTTTACTTCAGGAAATTGTTATCAAATTGCTCCCTCAGAGCTTGTTGATGTGCTTCCTGGTCTCGAAGAGGTTCGACCTCTGGAACACTTACGCACTTTCCTTGTACACATATCTGGTCAAATAAGCAGTGCTGCTCTTTACCACACCGTAGCTTGACAATTAGGAGGTTCTCCAGTAGAATCATAGTCACATTTACAATAGGCAAGACCCTTATGGGACACACAAAGACTGTTGGGACCACATGGATTGCTACTCTTACTACAAGGATCTGTTGGAATAACTACAGAACTAGATGAAAAGGGGGAAGTAGAAGAAGGGGATTGTACGAGATCATCAAATATTTTATTGTTTTCACTACCACTACTACTACCGTGGCTATTTACACTACTGCTACTGTTATGCCTAAATGTACAACCTTCAATACTATAAGGATTTCCCTCAGCGTCCCTCATACACATGCATTCCGTATAGGCCCCATCCTTGGAAGGATTTTGTTCAACAATACGTTTAATTTGGGTAAGAAGAGCTTTTTGAAGTGGGTCCTTTTCCATGTTTAGGTTTTCCATTGAAAAGGCCATCCTTCACGGAGGTGGTTCATCTCAGAAGCGGGGATTCTTCTGCAGATTGTATGAGGTCCGCAAGTGAAACGACAGGGATGGTTTTCAGGTACAGCTTGTTGTTGATCACTTTCGGGCTTTGATGGAGGCGTGAGGGATATGGGAACCGGCTGCTGCCCCCACCGAGTGCACTCAATCCTTGGGTCACCTTTGTAACCTGAGGGACAGCGACATTGGACGTGGTGATTAACGACGATACAACTGGCAGAATCACTACACGCCCAAGAACATGGGTTTAAACATTTTTGCTTTTCTGTGTAGCACACCAACTCATCTGGACAGTCCAGATCTGAGGTACATTCGAGAATAACGTGATTTTCATGGATATTATTGGGAAAGGAGGAGGAAAGTTGGTGTTGAAGGTTATGGATTTTGTGCTGATGGTTGTGATAATGGAGTCGATGAAGATGGTGTGCTAACGCGGAGGAAGAGTGCGATGAAGAAGTAGATACAACTGATACCTGATGATTTTGATGGGGAGATGATGATGTACTAGCGACATTGTTTGACAGCGAAGAAAGCTTCCGAACAATTTGGTGGCGCTCCAACAGTGTCAGGGGCGCATACACAGCGAACATCGGAGGATATCATGGAGCATACGCTGTTAGGTCCACATACGGAGCATGCTTGTCGAAGAGCGACAGGTGAAATAGTTTGACGATGACACCCCTTATACGGGTCTCCCTTATAGCCACTGAGGCAGTGACACTCTGGATGGTTGTTCCTAAATCTGCAACGGGCATTTTCTCCACAAAATTCAGGAGTACACAAGGTGACAGGATGAATGGGGTAGTGATGGTGTATTAAGGACGAAGATGCTGCAGAGGGCGAAGAAGAATCTGTAGTGGTCATCGTAGAAGGAGTGAAAGGTGTGGTTGGAGGAAGTGGCGGGTGCGTATTGTAATGAGGTCGGAACACGTCAATTATAGGCGCAGGTGAAAGTTTGTAGCAACGGTGGCTTGGGTCACCTTGTAGAAGAAAAAAAGAAATGTGAGTTAAGGGGATGATAATTAATATTAATAATACGATAAAGAAACTGTTCGCTATGTAATCTACCAGTGAATCCTTGCGGGCAAAAACAAATTGGTAGTGGATAGGACGAGTAGACTTTGCAGTGAGCGTTTCTTCCACATGGGGATGGATTGCATGACGGTTTCCCTTCAGCTTGAACCCTTTCATTTTGTAACTGACATCCTGTTCCTTCTGTATCGTAAGGATCACCGTGGTATTGTCCGCCAGGTGGACAAGTGCAGTATGGCATATGACTAAACGCACTACATAAAGCATTTCTTCCGCAAAACTTTATGTTCCCCTCGCAAATTTCTTCACATCTCTTAGTCTCTGTGTTGCAATACTCGGTCCATTCACAATCATAGTTTTTTGTACAGTTGTGAATTTTGTGAGCTGAACATTTCGGGGGACTTCCAATAATATCCCTCTTGGCAGGTACAGAGAGGATGACCGTTTATTTGAAGACACTCGGCGTGTTTTCCACAAGGGGAAGGATTGCAAGGATTAACGACCCGTAAATGTTGTGAGTGGTCACTAATTCTATGACATCCACGTTGGGGGTCACCAGTGTAGTCTTCAAAGCATACACAGTATGGTTTGTAGTCTTTGACAATGCATTCCGCATTCGATCACACAAAAAGTCGGCGTACATGCGGAGACTAAACGAGTTTCCGGTGCTGGCGCCTTTGTCGGTCTAATCGTAATGGCAACTTTACGCAGTGGTGCTTTGGTTGTACTTGAAGCGGTTGTAGTCCTATTGAATGTATTGATAGGTCGATGTCTGTGTTGGCTGTGATGGGGAAAATCATGAAGTAGCTCCACATCTGGGTCAATTCTTGGTTGTAACGGTGCCGTTACATATGTCACCTCTTCGAATTGTCCGTTTAATTCCCCTCTACATGTGTAAACTTCTCGGGCAGCTGGGCTGACAGGGACAACGAAACCCGTTTTTGGATTAAATGGGATCTCTGTTGGTGGCTCCAGCCAAAATGATTTTTGCTACATATATAAAAATACTGCTTCAAGACACGCTAAGAGATCGCACTTAAAAAAAAGAAAGATTTAGTGTCATCGTACCGGTGATACTCTTTCAAGTGAAACTTTCACGTTAGGGTGAACCACGCTACAAGGAATTCTTGCTGTCTTTTGTCCTGAGGATACTACTACGTCGTGCCGCTTATGATTTGGAACAAAAAGGGATGGTTTCCCTACAAACGTCAAGAGTAATAATTACATGTTACGTCATCTTACCCAGAGTACACATTTGAAAGGCAAAATACTTACCTTCAGTATCGTTCTTCGGGACATAAATGTAGATGTAGTTACTCAAGCTACTATTGTATGAATTTTGACACGTGTATTCTCCCGTGTCCTTGGCTTGCAAACCGTTTGG
The DNA here is from genome assembly GCA_019593645.1 of Akabosia matsudoensis. Lineage (NCBI taxonomy): Eukaryota > Metazoa > Arthropoda > Collembola > Entomobryomorpha > Paronellidae > Akabosia > Akabosia matsudoensis. The sequence continues at coordinate 19,035 of VICI01001382.1, forward strand.
AAAGCTTAAATACGCAGTGAAACTAGAAGTTGCGTCAGCTCTGGTTCTACTTGTATAATACGAACTTATGGTCGGGATGCTACAATGAAACCGAAAAAATGCATTTCAGTATAATGTACTATATGTAGTTGATATGTTATGTTATTAATTTGTTTTAAAGGGCAATCGCAATTTACCCCGATTCCGGCATATAACCACCTCAACGGTCCGAAATTGGAGCTACACTCCAGAACCAACTGCGAGTCTTTTCCAACTTCCTCCCCAACAACTATGTCTGAGTATCTACTATTCAAAACCCTAGCAAGACTTCCATTTTTTGAACTGTATTCCAACACCCTTAGACGCACTGGATGTTCCCTGATCACCATACATTCCACAACTATTTGGAATGCACTTAACACAATCACTCCACTAATCAACCATGTCACTAGGTCATGGTCACCTAGTTTTCGAAAATACTTCATTTTATATGTCCTTTTTTACCAGACACACAACGATTTTTTCCTACATCCGAAGAAAACAAAGTCCCTGGGAAAAGTACAAGTACATCAACAACCTCAATATTCCCAATTGTCGGAAAAGGCAATTTACCATGCAAATTTTCTACGTGACACACACACCACCATAAACTTATTTTTGTGTAAACTATTTACACACGAGCTACAAGTTCGCTTCTGCATGCGCTCTTTTCCTCCTCACTCGACTTTATAATCTTGGCTTTCGTCTAGCATCAATACTACCACCCCTGGCGCTCAAGATGATGATACATTGTAGCTCATCAGCATTAATAAAAACGAATTTTTCGCAAAGCCACAGGCTCTCCTACTCACTCTTTGCTGCTGCTCTTGTTGCTCATCGTGAGAAAAATGATCAAGAATTAAGATGATTCAGTTAGCCGGATGCTTCTATCCCATCGTATGCGCATACTTCGTAAATATTTTCATAGAGTAAACAACAATAAAAAACTGATTACTACGCTGCTTCTCGAGCGTATAAATGCAGAGTAGCTTCATTACCTTGCCATTGAAAAAGGACACAAAAAACGGTGAGAATCTTGCATACTTCATGAATATAAATGCGAGCATGTGTTTTACCTGAAACGCATTATAAACTTCGGGATTTTAATTCTTCCTTTAATACTAAAGGTAATACAATTTTTGAAGATATAAAGATTTTGATCTAGATGAAGATTTTTATGTGTATGAGCCATGTTACATAATCTCTACCGAATCCCTATAAACATTTGGGATATAATCATTTCTAGCTTAAATGAACGGTTTGAACGCTCGCAACAACCACACGCAAAGATACTTCATTCCCCTATACACGTACCTCAAACAATTCCGTACATTTTTTCGTTCAAGTTCAAGTATGATACATTTTGTAATTACCTCATAAGTTTTTTTTTACATATCTCAGAGTAAAGAAAAGAGAGGAGCCGGGATTCTAAAATAATTGACTTGATGCAATGAAATGAGTCCACATGTTATTGAAGGGAGGTTTTCCTTTGATATCTTGATATATGAAAAATGTCATAACTATAGGTAGGCATATTTGACGGCAAGAGAAGCATTTCTCCTAGGAATATGCAGAATAAACGGATCTCAAAGTATTTTTCTTTGGAAGTGTTTTCATTGTTCATGCTGAAGATTTTTTATTACGTAATGGGCCCATGGTATAACTTTAGGTGTTGTATGTTTCTGATATGCAATAAAAATGCATGCTTGCTAAAGTTAAAAATAGCTAGGGGAAAGGGGAGGAAAGTTCTGAATTGTGTGTATTAATGCCTGGGGTGTCAGTAATTGCATATAATCAATAGTCTCAGACATGATATGTTTGGTCTTGGACGGCTATTTTTCGAAATCCAGATCGGATCATAATGTGCACTTTTCAAATTTTGTTTCTTTTTGTGAGTAGTCACTTTGCTGACCATGATCGAACGTTAATTATTGGATCGCTAGATAAACATGGAAAGGAATTCTAAAGGCAAGTTTTTAAAACGCGGTCAAAACATATTTACACCTCTAAAGCGTGTACACAGAAAATGTCCTTGAAACTTAGATTTTCCGCGTCAAACTTCCTAAATTCAATTTTCAAATGGTACAAACAGCCAAAGTTAATTGTGCAGCACTTGTGGAAAGTGGAATCACTAGTAAATCCATTTAAAACAAGGTTATGTGAATACAAATCAGACGCTAAGCACTAAACATTGGATTTTAAAACTTGATACATTTTTGCAGTACCGCTACAACAACCAGGATGTCTAAATTAAAATTTAAGAAAAACATATTTTACTACTACACATCTATGTTACCAATATTTCATGAAATATGGCATATTGTGGTCCTTTTTATGATTTACTTCCTTCCTACGCAATGCTCAGTTTCAATTAACTTGTGGCATGGTATACAAAATGTTTTCTGTCTAATTGACTCATAATTCTACTCCAAACAAAGCCCTTTTTAATTAGACGCATTAAGCCTCCTATTCATGGCGTTGGAAAAGTCTAATTCTACCTGTCCCCCGGATTTCATTATATATATGGCGATGACTTCTAAACCATGCTCATAATCCTCAGTTTTCACTCAATATGCCGGTTACAGTGACATTTAAATGGGGATTTCTACATTTTGACAACGTTCATTAACCCTCGGACACTCTTGAAATATACTGTTTTTAATTGCTGACTTTCCTCAAATGACGTTTATTTTATGGGTACCGTTAAAGAAATAGCCATAGCCATACGCCTAATTTAAAACTCTACTTAAAATTAATCCATGTGCATCCACGTCACAAGTTCGTGACTGACCAACACCACGTCAAGTTTACGCGAATTCAAAAAACTAACTTAAGGTTAGTTTTGTTGGGTGAAGACGTATCACAGAAAGAAAAAAATCATCGCTAGCGCGATTTTTTACTTCGCCATACGAAGGTTATTAGCCCAGGTGAAATATTCAAATACGAAAAGCATTAACTTCTCCTTTTGCATGGCATCACATTACAAGAACAATCGAGCTAGTGCCACTTCCCAATTATGGCATCTCCACTATATTGTAATCTCAAAGAAAATGAATCAATGTGCTAGGGTATCATTGCACTTTTACATCCATGAATTTTCATTTTATTTCTTTCTTTAATACAACGGCCAGTCATATATCCAACTCGCGGTTCAATGAAATAATGTTATATGACTGTATAACAATGAAAGTAACGTCAAACGTAGACTTTTCTGACTGAATTCAAAAGGTTTCGAACGAGACCGAGAGTTAAGACGAGTTTATTTGTTTGAATTGCGAAGGGATTGTTCGTATCCTCACCGAGGGCGTGCAGTCGTTGGCTGTTGATGGAAGTTTTGTTTAAAAAAGCGCTCCTCGTAGTTTTTTAAAAATACGATGATTATCCTAACTTGAGATGTTAAATCCGCAAAAGGCGACATATTTTTGGCAACAAAACCATTTTGTCGTGTAAATACGCTTTTGGGATTTTTAAACCGATTTTAATCACCAGTCAGTGCTTTAAAAAGTCTCACGGAAATGCTTGAACATGATAGTGTTCGTTTACTATCGAACGTGTGGCTCAAAATCTAGGTATGTATGTTAAACGTTAATTAAAATTATCTTCAAGTTCATTGTTCACTAGCTGGGTTTTCGTTTGACGAGTACATTTTGTTTAAGATAAGACATGTTCTGAGGGTTTGTGCTTTTCACATTTTGTTCACAAAAGGAAAGAATCTAAAGGAAATTAAGCTTCGTTTACAACCGTGACTTTGCTGCATATCTTCCTTTAATCGACCTACAGAAAAATGTTATACATGATAATCATGTTTGTTTTTACAACATTTGGCACTTTTATGTGAAAATGAAATACACGAAGACTTTCAAACAACATTATATATAACTTTAACAGATTACAGGCATAAAGATAACAAAGTTATAGATTTCAAATTTATTTATGGACACGTGTTGAACGCAAAAGGGTTTTTATGCCAGAAAAAAAAAGAAA
>VICI01001383.1:0-16519 GCA_019593645.1 Akabosia matsudoensis
CGCGCAAGAAAACTGAATAAAATTGAATTTTTTATTCAAAGAATTTGTCTGTCAATTTAAATTTCAGCAAGAGGAAATCCCATGTACGTATCTACTCGAAAGTCGAAGTTCGAAAAATTGAATTTGAGCAAAAAAAATTACTAAAACAAATGAGCCGAACAAAAAGTTTAAAAAAATGATAATTGATAAACAAGCAAATCTTCAATATAGCCTAATATCTAATCTTTTATTTCATAAATTGGTCACATAAAACCGTGATGAGGTATGTATTAATAGAAAGCGACCATGATGACGTCCTGATTTTCTTTGCAGATAACGTTTAAGTTCGACAGATAATCCTGACTAGCGAAGTTCAAAAGAAAACAAAACGTGTACTCTTCCACAAACAAAAAATGAGACCTGCGGAATAGATCAAATGCGTTGTCCGTCAATCTTTTTTGTTGGAAACTATAGTCGCGGAAGAATGACAAAAGTTTCTACTAGTCCTTGTACGAGTATATTTATTCAGGTAAAACAACATCGCATTCAAATATTTAAATGCGGCGTTGCAACGCGTTGTCTGATTGAAGTAATTAATTGGTTTAACTAATTGAAAGTCTTTCCATTTCGATTTCGACACTTGAACTAGTTAAGATAGTTGAATAGTTAAGATAACTAACGGGATTTGGATTTGATGTGGCAAACGGAACAGCAGACGTAACGCTGGTTGGCTTGACCTCGCAGAGCTGGTCGCTCCCGGTCAAGTTTGTGACGGACTGAGAAAAAAACACGAGAGAATAGTAAAAATCTGGAGTATTATTGAGAGGGAGGAGTGGGTTTGTAACAAGAATTGGGGGTTTGGTTATGTCCGGCTTACGTTTATCGACTCTAGCTTGAAGTTCCGACAGATTTGTTAGAGCTCTGTCAAGTAGGTCCGAATTTGTCGTTTTCGTGGTGTTGCTCAGTGACCTCGAGATTCCTTATGTCACCGATTCGCTTGAGCAGCTTATTGCTGAGAGCTTCCAGTTCTTGAATGCGAACTAAGTGACACATGGCCTTGTCATTAAGGAGCTCTGTAACTTCGTTATTAAGCGTGGTGACGAATTTCTTGTGTTTTGTTAAAACTAGTCCGGGTCGCTTACTGGTGATGGCTTTGATCTGGAAGAGGCTGTAACTTGGACGCTTGTTGCGCCGACGCCGCCGGCGCTCACGTTGTCTTGGATCTGGAGTTAACTCTGTCTCCGCAGATGAAGCTTCGGAAGAAGAAGTTGCAGAGGAAGGTTCTTCAAGATTGTGTCCCATTTTAGCTGGAGGAGCTCCGCGAATAGGAAGGATCCGAGCTGGGGGACGTGCCGCGGCTTTCAGTTTTTGGACATGGATCCGCTCCGCACGGTCTAGACTTGACGTGGAGCTAATTCGCCTCCCGACTGATTCACTGCTTAACTTTGCTGCATGCTAAAAGAAAAACCAACAAAAAAAAATCCTTAAAGTGAATAGAGTGAAAAATTCTAAAAACAAATGAGCCGGACAAAAAGGTTAAAAAAATACTTCTAATTCTCCAGCGAGCAGAAATGAACTCACCATTTTATCAGTTATGACTAATTAACCTCAGACGCGGGAAGTAGCCCAAAGTATGAGTTACAGATTCGAGATCTCAGTTTATATACACACAAGTACGTCACCCAGTCTCAGTTAGTCATGTCCATGTCATCATCTCTCAATCTTATCTCATGATTGATGGAACAAAGCCTTAATGAGATAGTAAACGTTTAAACATGTTAACGTACCTGCACCATGATGACGGCTTGATTTTCGTAACTGTCTGTACGAAAATCACACGTTTCGCCAACGTTCCAATTTGACATATCATAGTCAAGATTTAATTTGATACGAAACAAAAATTGCATATTTTTTATTTATTACGGAACTGGTTACAGTGTCAAAAGGGGAGTGGTCTTTAGCCACGCTCTCATTTATTAAATAACGGCTTGCCTGATTAATTGTTTAAATTCAAATTCTTTCCATTTCCCAAAATTATCGACGTATTTACAAAATTTATACGGCTATAATTTAAATATTTGCTTATTAATTTTATTTGAACTAGTTAACGTCGTTTCATATTTTATTTTGGTTTCTTCTGAGATGACACGCCTTCCTTTTCAGTACTGCGTGGGCCCGTTGTTGATGCGGGTGATGTTGCGACGTTAGATTGATTAGTGACATCTTCTTCGTCCCAATTCTCATCCTTAACAGGCTCCCTTCCTCTTTTCCTCGATTTCATTGCATTTCGAATCCCATGCCTTATCATTCGTCCCGCTGCGTCTGTGTCGACTTTCGGCCTTTTCGCTTTGTCGTTAATTTGCTGAAGACGCTGCATCTGGGTTTTAATCCGGTCAAGCTCCTCCTTCACTTTGTGGGTGTTTGGGTTCTCCCCCATGCTTCTCAGGTACACTAACAAGACACAAAATTTTACTTGATTAGTTCTTTACTAATTAAGAATAAAATCCTGCCATAAATGAGGATCACTTTTAATAGACTTACTCCAAAATAATGAATTAATTGCGTAAGCGATTGTGATGTTGTACCGGGCCCTTTCGACTGGCGTCATCTGTTAAAATAAAAAAAAACGTCAAAATGGTTAGTTTTGTTTCCGTCAAACTTACAAATCGCGGTTAAAAATGGCGGCGGCTCACCGATCCGTTGACCTCTTCGTAGTCCACTTCCTCTAAATTTCCAAACAAGTTGTCCATGTGACCAAGCATGGACTCAACTTCTTTTAACTGATTTCTTAACGTCCTCGTCTAGTGACGCCATTTTTAAAACCGTTAAATTAAACTTTTTACTGTAATCTTGAATGAGATGATTTAATGCTTGTTAAATCGCACAAGTTGTAAAATTTCCGCGCGTTTTTTTTTTTTTTTTTTTTTTGTTTTTTCTTCCAAAAAGATGACAAGAAAAAGTAATTTTTATTTTTTACGCGTTTTGAGGAAAATAAGAAGAAAACATGTGGATTTTGACAGACAAGCGAAGTTTTTGTAAACAGCGGTATGCTTTGGGGCTGTCCGTACGTAAAAATCGGAAGACATTAAAATACTAATTAATTTGTATGAAGCCTTTATTAATTTACTTATTCAGTGATTTATTAACAAATTAAAACTTAAATTATGTTTTGATGGTTCGTTACATTTTCGTGGACATGATTTATGAACGGCTCCTTATGACATAGGTTAGTTCCCAGATGAGGAACGTGCACGTGTTCTCACTTCCCGAGTTTAAAAGCACAAAAACTTGATTTTTCGGAGGGCGAACTGAAGTTTTGAAATTGATCTCTGGATTTCAAATATTTTATTTTGTACCAGCAAAAAATTTAACGAGGCTTTCAACATGGAATCGATGGTGAACCGTGACGAAACTGTAAAACAAACAATAATTAGCGAGCTAACTGAGCTGGGCTGCTGCAACTTGTGTGTCCTCAGGTACCTTGGAAATACTGACCCTTTTGTGTACCGCAACGGGCCGGACGCCGCCGCAAAGGCAACTAAACTAACTTCATTTATCTCTTTAAACCTTTTCACAATAAGTTAACTTGATTATTTTCTTGCTTTACTTCAGATTTTACACAAAAACTCCTCCAATGGGAATGATACCTCACCTCCAGCACCTCCAGAGGAACCTTCAACCGAACCTGCCGCCAAAATCCTGAAGAAATCACCCTGCGTCACATGCTTAGGCCTTCTCGACCCTCAAATTGGAACTTGTGACAGTATTATCAACAAAGTAATCAAAGCAATTATCAAAATCGCCGGCAATAATTAAAATTATTTCTGATTTTGTGCATTTTTATTGATTAGATCGTTGATGCCGTTAAAGATGCCGACATTCAGTCAAACTGCTACGCAATCAACATCACCCTCCCGATTTCCGTCTCCTTCAGGGCCTATTTCGTCTGGTATCGGTTGTTAGACGTACGTGTCCTACTCTTCTAGCTTATCTTATCAATCACCTTATCTAAAAATAATTTCAAGGCTTATCGTAATTTTATAACTTAGAAATTCCCAAAAATCTACGACATGCTTCCGCTCATGAAACCCGAAGGCGTTTGCCTCAAAAACGCCTGGAAGTGGATCTGCATCGGCCGTCTCAAAGAGAAAATTGACCCCAAAGCCGAGTGGGTCACCGAGGGCAACCTCATGGTCAACGTGACTTGGGACTACGCCGACGAGACCAAAGAGTGCGTACCTTTGAAGCGTCAAATCCGTGACGCCTTTTCCCGAATAAACGTCGACGACTTATTCCGGGACATGGGCGTCTTATGAGTTCAAGCGGAAATTCGGCTTGAATCTCCCGCCAACTTCGACACTCTTAACTCTAGACAATGTGAAATGCGAACACGTCCATGTTTACATCGCCGGTCGCTACAATAAGTTTTCCCGGGAGGTCAGCCAGACGCCCTGGATTGTCGATGGGAAAAGAGTCCACGAAGGATCCGTAGAGGAACTCATTGCCGAGCATGTCGTCCCTTTGATGGCCGCTGAAAAAGGAAAATTCTCGGCATCTGGGCGGGAAGACGTTGACGTGCGGATGCTTGGCAAAGGCCGCCCCTTTTTGATGGAGGTGGTCAATCCGAAACGCACGTATTTCAGTCAGAAACGACATGAACAAGCTCCGGGACAAAATTAACGCGAGTACAGATCTCATCCGGGTTCGGGATTTGCAGCTTATTCCAAAGTAAGTCACCTTCCTATTTCCCTCCCCCGTCCCCGGAAAATGGAGTCAAGCTTATTAATTTTTGTTCAATAACCTTTTTTTTAGAGTTGACTCGTCTTTACTAAAAGACGGCGAGGAATCCAAGACGAAAACGTACTGCGCTTTGTGTTGCATTCCAGAATCCATCCCTCTTCCTCCCCTTCTTGAAAAACTCCAGGCCACGCCCCTTCCAATTGTGTTACAGCAAAAAACGCCCATTCGTGTTCTTCACAGAAGGTCGCTAATCACCCGGGAGCGATCTATTTACTCGATGACCTGCGTTCCCTGCAAGTCGTCAAACTATTTTAAGCTGTACGTTAAGACCCAGGCGGGAACTTATGTCAAGGAATTCGTCCACGGGGACATGGGAAGGACAACCCCGTCCGTTGCAGAGATTTTAGGGTGTAAAACAGAAATTGCTGCTTTGGATGTCGAGGTAACTCACGAAACATTATTAAAAATTCATCAGAGTCATTTCTAAACGTGTTTTTTAATGTTTACAAAACAGAGCATAGATTTCCCTTGGCCACCGGCAATTCCCGAAGAGGAACCTGTTATCCCGTCATGACATCATTAGTTCTTCTAGTTCCACGTGGACCTGATCCGAATTCCATTGTAAAAATTATGTTTTTACTGTTAACTCCCAAAAGGGACAAGTGTCATTAATTTCCTTCATGGTTTTACAATCATAAAAGGTATATTCTTTTTTCTTTAAACACGTTCTTTGCATTGTGTCATTTTGTTTTCCTACACATTTTATCGTCTGCCAAGATCCCATCCCGTTAGAAGTCTTTGTCAAACACAGATCCCAAACAAATATGCTGACCTGTTTCTTAGTCTATCAAGTACCCACACCCTTTTCATTTTTCCTCAACTTCCTTACGTCAAGAAGACTTCTCTCTTTTCTTTCTTGTCCCTTTTTGTTCCACTTGTCGTAAACCGTAACCAGCAGTCCCTAGTTCCGTCTTTTCTTCTCTGTCTGTACTCTCTGTACCAAGTCTCATTTCCTCTTCTTCCTCAGAATTAAGATCAAAATCTTCAAAGTTATGACCAACAACATCTCCTTCTCAGAACCATATTTTACCAATAACCGTTCAGCCTTCTTCCACTTTTCCAGCCTTCTAAAAATACGTCATTCTTATCTCCTCTGCCCTACTTTACATTTTCATCCCAAAAATAACCAAAAAAAACTTTCCAATTTTGCTCATTCTCCTCGCAAAAATCCCCTCTTTTTTTCTCTTCAATCTTTATTTCCTAACGGTTCAGAACAGAAAGCTGTACAACAAAGCAAAACGCCAATCCACGTCCCATATCAATTTTTTCATCATCCCTTCCTAATAAAATCTAAAGAACCGTTACAACAAAAATCTCATTCTAACGGTCTTGTCCTTTTTGATTGTACCGTTGAACCAGTTGTAATTCCGATACAGACACGTACGTTCAGTTCAGAGGGCTTCGCAGAGCTCTTGTTGAGTACAATTTCAACTGGTTTTTCTCATTTTTACCGTTTGAAAATTCCCTTCACCCTCACAGCTCACCCTTTTCGCCTTTTTGCATAATTTTACGCTTTTTTTCTCATCCCTATCGTTTATGTAATAGTTTTTCTCTCTCCTTTTTTTTCTGTTGGCAACTACGAAATCCCACCAACAACCCAACAAAACTGTGCGTCACATTCTCTCTGTTTTTTTATGGAGACCGTTTGTTGCGGTTATACCCATTTTTGACTCTGAAACTCTGTTCATCTCATGCTCAGCATTAAATTTGATCATATTCTTGTCTGTTTTTGTAACTTGTAACTACAAAAAATTTTATCCTACAACGGCATTCGAGAGAGAAAAAAAAATCAAGTTTTTCCCCGTTTTTTTTTTCTACTTCTCTGGTAGCGTCGCCGCCAATTATTTTGTAGATAGGAGAGAACGTAGAGGAGATTCTGTTTTTCAGTTTTTCAGATACGAACTGCGTTTGAGTCTGTTTTTTCTATACCTCGCCGTGTTGAGAAAATTCCCTCAAACTGTAACCCTGCTCCTGGTAAAGTTATCCCTCAAACGACCACCTCACTAGACCAAAACGCAACGCCAGCCTGAAAAAGAGAGAGAAAAAAAGGGGAAGCATTTTATCATCAAATTCGTGATCGTCATCAAACAACTTGTTTCTCTGTAGAGAGAAAAAAGGAAAAAATATGGGGCTGTTCATACTAAGCCTACACACACTTTTTGTAGGCGGGTCATACACATCCTTCTCTTCCTCTAATCCACGCGAACTCGAATGTTTCAGTTTTCTCATCAAAAACGGTATTGTTTAGTTTTTGAATATTTGAGAGATACGTGATTTATGTATGGCCCCAATTTGCTCGACAAAGAAACAGCATCATAAGCACAGCACTCGAACTCATCCATCCATGCAAATGCTTGAATGCTTGTTTTTCGTATCACACGAGCTTTTCATAAAATTCATAGCATGGTCCGGTTTTCTTGTTTTTCGAGGAGAACAATTTTTGAGCAGAGAGCATTGCAATAAACAGCTCTTCTCTCGCTGGTCGGATATTTTTATACATTGAGAAGGCAGCTGATGCCGTTACGGGCTGCCGTTATGCATATCTTTCACGTGTTAAACTCTCCAACTCCACCAGGTTACAGCCTGCGTCGTTCTCTCGTCTGAAACAGAAAACAACGAAGCATTTTTCCTTTTTTTTTGATTGGGATGACACAGGCGAGGACGACCACCGACACTGGTCCATAACAGCCACACATCTTGGCCAGGCATTAGAAGAGAAGGAGCAGCCACCAGTTTTTGTCTCCCTCTTCACCTTTTAATTGCTGTGAATTTTTAATTGTGATTAAGTTGTGATTCATCCCTACCCGGGCTTTTTTTTCGTTGATTGTTTTTTCGGATTTTCTGGAATTTCCAGAAGGTCAAGGAGATATTTTGTGCGTGTGTGTGCTTTTGTGTTTTCAAGGTCATCATGGCAAACTCGCCAATTTTGATGGCCCGATTTGGGGAGGCGATCCCCAAGAGGGGTATGATAGCTCCTGGAGGAGGGGGAGGCTCGAAATTGTGTTTGTTTTGTTTATCTCCAGCAGACTACACTCCAGAAAAGGGAGGTGATGACTGGACAAAGTCGTCGTTTAAACAGTTTCTCTGGAAGTACTTGATTGGAGATGATATGATTAAGATTAATGAATTTACGGGGAATCACTTGAAGAGTACAGTGCCTCCGCTGTGTGGACTGTGTCATGATAAGTGCATGCAGTTGGCTACCTATCACATAGAGTTTGAGAATATCCAGGAAGAAATCATGCAGGTCACGAAGGACCTGTTGGAAGCATGGAAAGGAAAGGACTCTCTGATATCAAAGAATGAGTATGACATCGCTGTCCAGCAGTGTCCAGGAAAGCCTAAGCTTCTTTCAAATAGGTTTATTAAAAGTCCAGAGCCGAGAGGAGGGGATAAGGCGTATCCGAGTCTGGAGACACTGCAAATGTATCAAATATTAAGAAGTAAGCTCTACTATATTTTGACAATTTTGACTACAATGCTAAGCTTAATTAAACAAGTTATTAATTCGTTTTTTATTCTTGTCCCTTCAGATCCTGGCCATGTGCGGATTCCCTTATCCTGCCTCAAAAGCTTTGGCTTCACCGAGCTCAAAAACATTACCTCCAAAAACTCATCCGTCGCCAAGCAGATCCTCGCCGGCCCAAAAATCCCGAGCCCCTCTCTACTTCAAACCAGCATGGCTGCGAAAGCCGCCTCCCTCGCAGCCGCCAAGGCAATCAGTGCTAACAGGAACCTCTCCATTTCCAAAATCCCTGCCCTCTCCGTCTCCCAACAGCAAAAGCGCTACTGGATCAACGACGTCCAGGTTGAAATGCTCAATCCGTCTGCCGCCCATGACAACGACGAGGAAGCTTACTCAGACGGGGACTACGACCAGAAACACTCTCCTCCACAGTTAAAATCGGCCGCACTCCCAAAGAGACCTCCCCCTCCAATGAAACCAGCTTTTCATGGAAACAACCACCATGCCTCTTCACTTCAGCCAAGACAACCACCGCCAGTGCCTACTTTACGTAAAATGCCTCCGCTCGGGAAAATTCCTCCGGGGAACAACAACAACTCCCCCCAAAATCTGATCATGAAGCGCCCGAGAATGGAAGTTGATGAGAATCCATCCGAGCCGATGGTCGAAGTCGATGAGTATTACGACGACGCTGATGACGCTGAGGACAACAACTGCGTCAACTTTTTGTAAGTATTGCATTATTTTCAAGGCATCGTAATTTTCAATTAAAACATAAAAAATGCCGTTGAATTTTAATTTTGACACTGCTTTTTATATACTTTAAAGGGAAATCGTTGGCTCCAACGGTCAGCAATACGAAGATGACGAAGCGTACACAACGGACTCCCCAGAGGAGTCGAAATACTACTACGACGACGAGAACGGCGAAAGAGATGTACTCTGACGGAGGCGGTTATGAAGACAACGACAGCGGCTCTTCCAGCCAGCAGTACTACAACGGGCGTCCCTCCATGGAACTGGAAATCTTTGACGGATCCTCCAATCAAAAGAAACGACAAGCGAGTCTTCGTCCTCCGCAAGGGAAACTGGACTCAAGAGGAGGACGAAATGATTAGCAAAATTGTCACCGAAGCTGGCCCCAAAAACTGGTCCAAAGTCGCCCTCCAGCTGGGCACCGGCCGAACCGGGAAACAAATCCGGGAGCGATGGACCCACCACCTCAACCCGGAAGTAAACAAACAGCCATGGTCCGACCAGGAAGATCTTGTGCTCATGCAAGCCCACGCCCGCTGGGGAAACCAGTGGAGCCACAGGGAAGCAAATCCGGGAGCGATGGACCCACCACCTCAACCCGGAAGTAAACAAACAGCCATGGTCCGACCAGGAAGATCTTGTGCTCATGCAAGCCCACGCCCGCTGGGGAAACCAGTGGAGCCGCATTTCAAAACTTCTTCCAGGAAGAACCGACAACGCCGTCAAGAACCACTGGAACGGCACCCTTAAGAGGAAAGCCCAACTGATCCAGTTTGACCAACAGTCTGTGATGAACCTGAGCAGTAGTGCGGAGGGATCGCCAGGGGATGGGGGTGAGGAGGACTCTGAATTAATCAATTAATCTGTTTCATATCTTCAAAAAGAAAAAAATAATGCTCAGCGCCAGCGCCTTAAAAAATGGCCGCCGTTTTTGTTTTCATACCGTGACCATCCATTCTTCCATTTAACTATGTACCTTTCTTCAATTCCAAGACGTTATTCATCACATGAAAAAACGCCTTCTAAATATGTACGTATATTCTTCAGATAAAAACATGTACTTTATGTAGTTTTCCATGATATTACGCAAAACCTTCTTTTTTTATCACGACATATCCACCAAATCCAGCCACAAAATTAAACGCTCGTACGTTTCGTGATAAAACAAAAAAAAATCTGATGATAACATGAATATATGTTAAGAAATAGGTGTATAAAAGTTTCTTCAACGTACATAATTTTGTACTGCTGTCCAGATACAAAAAAAAAGACATTCCTTCAAAGATTTTTTGTGTGTGCTTTTTTTTTTCCTACAACAAGTCTTGTGTACTACCGCGTGGTATATGTACGTACGTTACGTACACGGTTATAAATATTGTACAAAACCATTTAAATACATCACAAAATACGTATTATAGAGCATAGAGTGGGCATACGAAATATATACCTTTTTTGCTGGAGTCCAGCCGTTTTTTTTCTTATAACGTAGACATTAGATAAAATTTGTGTTTCGTTGAGCAGCATCACGTCAGAAAAGAGACTCTCTAGAAAAAAACAAGTTTTTTGTGATGTGGACTGAGTGAGAATAAAATATTTTGTGGAGATTGCTGAGGGGTATATAAAACGAAGGAGAAACAAATTTATACGGATTACAGATAATATGCCTTATTATGTATGAGTTGTTGAGAAAAAAAATCTTCTTTTGTTAACGTTTTACCATGTTACATAAAACATGCAATAAAATATTCTCCAGACAAGAAAGAAGCTGAGCAGAAAAATTTCGTTACGTAGGATAAAATTGAAAAACACAAATTTAAACAGAGTGATACAGATACAATAAAATGAAATTTATAAACAAGAAGGTTTTATGCAGGAGTAACTAGGTTTTTAGGGGAACAAAATTTATGAGAGGAAATTTTGGTTTTTGTTGGAAGAAAATTTGTAATATTGTTTTATGAGGATATTGTCCTGCATAATATGCTCTTTTGTTAACTATTGTGAAATAAAATGCGTGATTTGTTATTTTGTACTTGTAAATATAGATAAAACATAAATAATACCTGGGGATCAATGTTTTTGCGGGAGGAAATGATGTTCAAAGAGAATAAACTTTATATTTTGTAAATAGACATGTACATATCGATAATAGAAAAAAAAAGAACCAAACTGAAATTAAAACTTTTGTGACATTGAAAAGTTTTAGTTTTGTACGGAATTTATATTTTTAAGAAACTTATCGCGAAAAAGACGAAAGAATTTATGAGAAAATAAAAGAAAAAAATATGAAGAAAAAAAAATTCTGTTCAAATATTTTAGTTTATTTAGACTTTTGGAGTTTGCTTGAGAAACTTATTTTTGTGGAGGAATGACTTGTTGATAGATGATGTGGTCGGCTGTCGAGTGCTGGCCTGGAAGAGCCACTTGTTGCTGGGAGGAAACAAGCTGGAATGTTGGGGCAGGTTGAGACAGTTGAATAAATGGCTGGACTTGTTTGCCAGACGAGAAGGTAGTTGACTTGGCGGCGTTGGAGTTGAGAATAAGCGACTGTGGGGAGGAAAATGAGGATTTGGAGGAGTCGATGAGAATGTAGGGGGAGTTGAGATTAGCCTGGGAAACGGCTGGAGTGGAGTAATGCTGCTGGAAGACGAGTGGAGCGTTTGAGTAAGACTTGGCGGAGTCGACGAGGTAAACTTGACCGTTGTTGGGGTTGGTTTGTTTAGAGGAGTCGATGAAAACGAAGGGGTTTTGGAGTTGAGATGAGGACTGGGCGCCGTTGACGGAGGAGTCGACGAGAATGTATTGAGGGTTGACTTGGTTGCCTTGGAACTTGGAGGAGTCGATGAAATATTGAGAGTTTAATGGCTGCTGGGATGCAGTGACGGAGTAGTTGGGAAGAGAAGTTTGAACGACAAAGTTTGGCGTGGAGGTGAGCTTGGATGACTCAACGAAGGATTTTACTGGCGGTCGGTATGTTGTCGTTGTGGTTGTATATGGCCGGCGGGTGGTTGTCCTAGCAGTCGTGGTCGTAGTCACAGGGGCCTGGGTTGTTTCCTGGAAAACTTGGGGACGAATCGCAGGCTGGACGATAGCTGGGAGAACTTGGAAGGATTGCTGTGCTTGAGGTTGAACTTGGTAAGATCCCGCCTGGTTTTGGATTTCGTATGTCTGCTGTTGATTTTGGACTTGGTAGGAGTTCTGAGGACCAATGAAGGATTGCTTTGGAGGCTGAACTTGGTAGGTTTGCTCGGGAGCCTGGAAATTGTATGAAGCCTGTTGGTTTTGCACTTGGTAGGATTGTTGAGGAGCCTTAATTTCGAAGTAGGATGATTGTTTTTGTGGCTGAACTTGGAAAGACTGCTGGGCGCCTTGAATCAAGACACTCTGTTGAGGAACCTGGACACTGGAGGTCCCTTCCTGATTTTGGACTTGGTAGTTGTCTTGCTGATTTAACTCCTGGAAAGACTGTTGCGGAGCCTTAATCTCCACAAAGGTCTGCTTTGGGGCCTGAACTTGGAAGGATTGCTTTGGAAACTGTGTTTGAACCTGGAACGACTGCTGAGGAGCCTGGACTTGGAAGGATTGCTTTGGAAACTGTGTTTGAACCTGGAACGACTGCTGAGGAGCCTGGACTTGGAAGGATTGCTTTGGAAACTGGGTTTGAACCTGGAACGACTGTTGAGGAGCTTGAACTTGGATAAATGGCTGCTGTTGTGGAACTTGAACCTGGACGCGCTGTTGCACAGGTTGCACCTGGAATGTCTGCTGTGGTACCTGAACTTGATAATTTTGTGGTCTCACAGGAACCTGAACGACCTGTTGCTGCTGCTGATTCAGACCTTGAACTGGTACACCCCTTTGCTCACTGATAACCTTGACCGCATTCAAATGCTGCCTCTCCGCTTCCACAACCTCAGGCAACTTCTGGGGAACCCTTGGCAAGTGATCGCCCTTTGGTCTGTAGCCATACTCATCCGCAATATAATTCAAGCTGATGACAACACCCTCAGGCGCCGTATAGCTAATAGCTCCAGTCTTGACCAAAGTCGTATCGCTGGTCACAATCTCACCTCGCTCGTTTTGGTGTGACGATGGCCTGTCAACGTCTTCTGTGATTTCGCTCACGCTAATCCCGTTCGCTGTCGTGAAATGAACTTCCTGCGCCTTGGATCCAGAAATTTTATGGTCAATGCTCGTTATCGGGATGAATTTCTTTTCAGCTTCATACCCAGCATCGTTATTGTTCAGACCTCTGTTCTCAACCACCTCAACACTTCGGCGTCCTCCGGTCCTGTCAAACTGTAACATTTGAATGAGGAGGAGCTGCCAAAGCGCTAGCCAGCGAAAGAATCACTACAAAAATCTACGAAAACACAAGCCAAATACATTTTTAAGCTAATAATCTCAACTTGCCCCAGAAATGTTTCCAAACAAAAAATGCTCTTGACTTACAGGCTTCATTTTTAATTCCGTCTTGTCCAGATTTTTGACCAAAATTCAATGATCAAATTTCGCCAAAGTTCTTGAGCTTTTTATACAAAAAAAGTGACAGATATTTTTGCATCCTGAATTCCAGACTAGTTACAAGATTTCGTAATTTTTAATGACATCTTAAGATTACAGACCAGTATTTATTTTTATTTTTATTGCAGGTGGTCACATTAATTTCCTTTTTCTTCTTCGTCTTCATCTTCATATCCTATCTGCACTCATCTAATTTGTATTCTAATTTTATTTAAACTTCTTTTACGCAAAAACAGAATCTACGTACCCGACCCAAAAGTTGCAAAAACCGGCAAGATTTTCCTAAAGAATTTTCTTTGCCATTTCTGGAGTTAATTCCGAAAATCCAGAAAATCTACCTTTCATCCTGTTTCTTAATTCTAAGCGAGATCTGCTGAAGAAAAACAAGTTTACTTGACGGCTTGACGAGAACATGATCCATCATTTCGTCCTGAAGCCTGAACGGTACCCCACCAGACTACATTTTATGCAAAAAAAGAAGAAGCAACTGCCATAAAAGTTAAAAGTGATGGGATTTTTGTCAGATTAGCTTGATTAAAATGAGCCCGACTCCTCAAAATACTTTCCACTTCGGAGACAAAGATGAATTGACAGGGATTTCTTGACTAAAAAAATGACGATTTTTACAAAAGATGTGGTTTAGTAGAAAATGAGATGCAAATGAAATTGGTTTTATTGGTCAAGGTGACCTTGGAACTATTGAAGGAATTTCTATTTTTATTCGTTGATTAGCTGAGGATTGTACTCGTCGTATTCATACATGGTAAACATTTTTCCGAGGACCATGTGTGACGTAACGTGACAGTGGACGAGCCACAGGCCTGGGTTATCTGCAACAAATCTTATCACGGACCAGCCACAGCCCGCTCCGCTCGTCAGGTTTTCAGGACTTTGGTCTGGAAACAGAGTGAAGGTATCTCTGTAAAGGATACTGGAACCATTTTGGGAAACGCTTTCCAGAGTGGATGGAAGGGCTTCGAGGTCGACAGTGTTTGGGCCAGACTGGAGGACCCAAAACGTGTGACCGTGAAGATGAATTGGATGGCTGTCACAACCGAGTGTGTCGTCAATGCGATTTTGGAAGATCATGTCGATAACGGCGCCTTCCTGGATGGGAAATACATGGGGATCGTTGATTGTGATGTCCTCTCCAGCACGAACCCGTTTTAGATAAGTTCCGTTTGGAGGGCTGAGAGCATGGCCATTTATGAGGAATCTAGGAGGACCGTCGGTTAGCCGGTAGTACATGTCTATAAAGATGGTTTCCGTTGGGGATAGAGGAAATGGAGGCGTGGCGGGATCCGTGTAGTTGGGGTTCGGATGGAGGTTTTGAGTCCAAACTGGATTTGGATCCATGGCTGGAGTTGTCTCGAGGAATAACTGGGTTCGGAGTGGAACTGGACTGGAGGCGGTGGCGTAGTGAAGGATAGCCTTGCCATTTGAGGGACCCTCATTTCCACTCAGGAGGGATGAGGATATCCAGTAATTATCTGGGGGGCTTGTCATGGCAACGATAATGGAGTAACGCTGGCCTGTATTGATTTCCAAGTGGTCTGTGGCCCAGGGCTTAACAGTTATCCCGTCAACTTCTACGACGGTCATTGAATGGCCTTGGATTTCAAACCGGAAAAGGGATCCCATCGAAATATTGATGACTCTGCAGCGGTACTTTTTCCCAGGACTGGACTCGGAAAACTTCATATCCCGGTGCGTGACCATTTCGTTCAGGCCACTGGCCGTAAGATAAGCCATTAATCGCCAGACTGGATATTGCTGGATCGTCGGTCCCATTGACTCGTATGTCGGCAAGAATACCGTCGAGAGATTTATGAAAAATTGACTCCAACTGGAAGATATGCTCGTATCCAGCTTCATACTGGTATTCTGGACCAAGCTCTGAATAAAACGCAGGGTTGTCCAGGATAATAAATGGTCCATGAAGCCACACAATGTCTAGCTCATGATGACCATGATACATGTACGTCCCCGTTTGGCCGTCAATCTGAATCCGGTAGACATACGTACCTCCAGGCTGTATCAAATCTTGCGTGACAAATGGAACGCCATCGGCATCCACCGTGTGCCTCTGGAGAAGCCCATGAAAATGAATAGACGTCGGTATTGATAACCTGTTCACCACGGTAATTTCAACAAAGTCGTACTGATGAACAATCACAGGAGGACCTGGGAACTGGCCGTTGATGAGGTAACACTCCTGAACATAGTTATCTGGTTGACAGGACCCGTCGGTTAAAATCCAGTGGAAACTTTTATGCCGATTCTCGCCGACTTTGTAAATAAACGGATTAAATACCGAGTAATTGCTTGTAAGTCGCACTTGCGAATCCAGTGATAAGCAAGACTTTAATAAAATTCAGCATGATTTTAACAAAAAAAGAATTAAAAGTTTTGAAAAACAAGTTTGACTTAAACTTTAGAAAAAGAACTGGTCGGCTAAGCGTCAGTTCTAGCAATGAATACGCAGTAATTTGTCATGACTGTTTAAAAAGACTCTTTGTCACTTGTTTATTCATACATTTTGCGTTGCAGCAACTTAATCACTGCACCTAAAAAAAGGTCTCTCACTCTTGTCAGGTACTAGGTACATTGTAACGTGTTTGAATATGTGCACAAAATTTAAAATTCGTGAATGCCTTTTGCACAAGTTTTATTTTTGGACGACTCGTCAACAATGCTAACATGCATCCGAAACTATACCGACGGAAAGTGTAACGACGAGAAACAAAGTACTTACATACGATCGGCTTAGACACGCGAGGTCATTGAATGACTGAGTCTAAATTTGTCACGACATTTAATATCTTAATGATGGCAATTGACGATAATAAGCTTATTTCAATGTGAAAAAAAGTCTTACAGGAAAAAACTTGATATTGGGGCATTGTGAGAAAGTCGATATATATGTGGGTGAGATACATTAGATGTGACTATGGAATTAGGTTTTAGAGCTCTGTCACCGGAAATAATTCAATTTTT
>VICI01001384.1:0-23030 GCA_019593645.1 Akabosia matsudoensis
TCGGTTTCTTTGACTTTTTTGCAAATTTTTCTCAGAGTTTTCTTTGTGCTTCTTTTCTTAGCATTTTCTTTAGTATTTTTCTTTCAGCTTCGTCATTATAGCTGCGGCTTAACAGCTTTTATTTTAGCTTCTGGTCCTGCTGTATGCTGGATTTAGGGTCGCTGGAGGCTCATTGCATGCTTTTGAAACATCCAAACAGTTTAAAAGACTTGAAACAGCCTTAGGACTTCCTTGCAAATACCAAACTTGTTAACCGTTTGTAGTTCGTCATTGCTTATCTTGTATGATCTGGAAAACACGATGAATAGATTATTGCTTCATAAATGAAAAATTATTGTCCATAAATTCAAGTAGGAATGAAACAAGATTGCGAAGATACACATACAAGTGGAAAACCTATAATCATACACACCATATATTGTTTACTACTCAAATCATATAACGCATAGAATGTACACCCCGACAAAAGCTATCGCACCTGCCTGGTGTCCATACGAACGTTCTTTATATATATAACATGAAAAACGGACAATTTTTAAATGTTTTTCGACTCGCTGATTATCTTTATGTTTCAGATTTTTGCGCAACAGCTTGTATGCATGTGTGTATATTTATGCAAGACAGCGCATCAGTTTTTGAATAAATAAAACGTTCACGGACGTAATCGGAGAAGCACAAAACGTTTTGCTTTTGCGACCGACAGTTTGTTCAAAACAAATGATTGAATCGTCCACAAACACTACATATTATAATTTACGTCGTACACTTTTATCACCCTGGTCCAAGAGCCGTTAAAATTCACCCCAACCAACATTCACATTAAATGAAACCAAATTGTGCTTTTAAGGTGATTAGCAAGCTTAACGTAACTATAGCCCTAATTCGATCGACTTGCATGTTATACATATTATTGTGTTTTACAAATAATTGGAACCGATAGTCAATAGTATGTAGTGCTTGATAATTTTAAAGCCAGCTATTTACCGAACACGACCAATTATAAAAATCATATTAATAAGGGCATTTTGAACTGTACCTAATTCCCAAAACACAGTTTTTGCATTTGCAGTAACAAACAGCTTGGCCAGGAGGCTTGATTTTATTTTTCAGCTGTACTAATTAACGTTGCATGGACATTATCAGATTGCTAATTGCCAGTGATTAAGATGTGCATTTTTTCGAGATCGTTGCTGGTAAGCTTTTATTAATATTTTATAACACATTAATCTCTGAAAGTTTTTTTTGGCTCTCAGATACCTACATCACGAGAATGTACTCCCTCCAAGACCTCAAAACAAAGGAAACGGAGGAGTTCAATACCTGAAGCTAATGAAAATGTTCTCCTATCGCTGTTCCAATCGTATGGTATTTTTCCAAGGACTTTCAGTGTCGCCCGGGCATTAAGTTACTCTGGTGCCACACTTGGAATCGGAGCTGTGACTGGCACTGGAGTACCTCTGGCCGCTACTGGTGCAGGATTTACCGCAAACGGAATTGCAGCAGGTTCAATAGCTGCGGCATGGCAATCGTCCATTGGAAGTGTGGCAGCTGGCTCTTCGTTTGCTTCCCTTCAAGCCCTCGGTGCTACCGGAGGATTCGCACTACTAGGCCCAATAAGCTTAATAGCAGGAGCCATTGGTTTGACGATCGGTGGTGGGGCTTTCATAGGAGTGGGAGTCCATAAGCATATCAAGGAAATCAAAAACTTTGCGAAGAACACGAAACTTATACTCCCTCACGTGTGATTACGATGTCGTTGTAATAATCTATTGACCAGTTTAACAATCTACAGATAAGGTCAATGAAGCATGTAATCAAATAAATACGTCGGTTCCAGGTTATCACATTTATGATTCATGCATCCTTTGCCCTCTCTGTAACAAATCGATACTAATTCATATCATTTGAATCAATAATCAGTGTGTCTGATGATACCATCAAAAATTTTCTTGTAACTCTTGTAAAAATTTATTGTCATTTCCACGCGTAATTTCTTCTTCCTTTTAATCAATAAAATATTGCAAAAATTTGTACAGTTGCACACCGAATTTAGGCAATACACAAGTGCGATACGTAGCAATTATGCTTCGAATTAATTTTGTTTGAAGATAATCTCAAATGCACGTCTGTAACTGAGAAATATAGGTTTTGAAAATTTTTATTTTAAATGCTCACAAAAACAAAGAACGGTTAATGGACATGCAGTTTTGTATCTGATTTATTCGATAGTTCATCCAAAAACTTAGATTCACCGCCAAAGTTATACAAATAGGTGCAAATGATCGTATTCAGTTAATACTGGATGTAAAACGCTTGAGTCTTTTTCAGATACAGAGGAGGACAAATGAAAAATCATAGTAATTATAACTAGGGCATTTTAAACTGAACTTTATTCCCGAACAATTAAATAAATTTACATAAAATCAGATTCAGAATGTCTACGTTTTGGGCTTAGCTGTTGTAGGACCTCCTAAAAGATTTAAAAACGAACCAACTGCGCCCGAAATCACTCCAGAGCTGGCAGGAGCAGCTGCACTATCTGGGATTTTAACTTTTGTTTTCTTACTCTTGAACGGTTTCCCAGGAATTGGAGGCATTGGAGGAACTGGGCCTCCAGTGACAATCTCCACTGCCTCTTCGCTACTACTACTACTAGACCGATTCGTAATTAAAATCCCGTTGCCTATTTTATCCTCACTTGCCGTTCTTACACTCATCGGCGCCATGCCAACCATTTTCGCAAGAAGCGAAGTCGGTTTTTGTGTTACGTCTTCGCTCTGCGCTGAAATCAAGGGTGCCGCTGCTTTCACCGAACGGTCTAATTTCGAATCTAGTCCGTTCAGAGACGTCGCCTTTTCTCCAATCGTTTTCCCAATTGATGTTGCGTTTTCCGCGAAACCCTTGGCATCTTCTTGGAACGTCGACTGACTCCCCAAATCAGAGCCAGCCCCAGACTGTCTCGGAAGAAGACCCGACTTTGGGCTCAAGCCCAATGGTGTGTCAGCCTCTATCACGCCATCCGGTCGCATCCTCACTTGCTTTCCAGGCCGCAGCTTTTCTAGCGTTGAGCCTATCGTGGATGCCGCCCTTTGATCTGGTGAAGAAGGTTGCGGGCTTTGC
Organism: Akabosia matsudoensis; assembly: GCA_019593645.1. NCBI lineage: Eukaryota > Metazoa > Arthropoda > Collembola > Entomobryomorpha > Paronellidae > Akabosia > Akabosia matsudoensis. The sequence goes on from VICI01001384.1 coordinate 3,121, forward strand.
TGAGGAGCCACAATATTTACGTTCACCTGCGGTTGCCCTGGGTAACTGCCAGTACGACTGTTATCCTGTTCATTGGATGAACTCATGGGTTCCAGAGAATTATCATACGTCACCTGAGCATCATAAGCTGCCGAGCCATATCCAGGATAATTGACGCTACTGGGGCTCTGGCTCTTCGTTTCTGCGTTTCGATTCAGTTTCCAAGGGGAAGCTTTCTTTTGTTTGCCCGGACTTGCCAGGAGATCGTCCTGGAAATAATCCTCCGATGTGTCGGTCACCTTTTTCAGTGCTTTTTTCCGCCTCCTCGCCTTTGTTGTTTCGTACGAGTCTATGAAGCTGGCTCGGTTACTTCCCTTTTTCTTCTTCCCCGACTTTTTCTTTGGTGGCGGTTCATCCTCTTGTTCATCATCTTGTTCATCCTCTGCAGAATCCTCTTGGTTTGGGGGTTTCTTGGCTCTCTTTTTCCCTGAAATTTTCTTCGGAGTTTCGTCATAGTCATCACCGGATTTCCCAGGTTTACCAGATCTTGCCGGTGGACTATCGTCGTCATCATCTACCTCCTTTTTAGCTTTCCTTGGAGATGGGTCGTCTCGGGATTTTTTACCAGATTTACGCTTCACACTAGGCTCCTCGTCATCTCCGCCTCGTGCCCATTTCCCGCCCCGTTTCCCATCGTTGTCGTCCTCATCCTCGTCCACATTTTTCCGCGATTTCCCTTTGCCAGGTTTTCCCTTGCCCTTGTCTTTGTCCTTCTTTTTCCCCTTGCCCGGTCCTTTCTTCTTTCTAGGAACGTCTTCGTCCTCATCTTCGTCTTTAAACTTTTTTCCTTTCTTCTTCTTCAGTTTCGGTTTAACCTCATCATAGTCTTCATCTTGCTCAACACTCCCGGCCTGCTTCCCTTTCTTCTTTTTCGATTTTTTCCCGGCCATACCTCGATTTTCACCTTTCGCCTCTGCAGCCTCTTCCAGTGCTGCCGCCTTCAACTTTGCCTTCCGTTCCTCCAACTTTCTCTGCTTTTCTGCGTTTTTCTCTTTTCTGTCTTTTGCAGAATACCATTTGTACTTGTCTTTGATGATTGGGGTACCGGAAGACTCTACTCGACGGTTCCAGCCAGAAGTATCGTTCAATGTTTTGAGTAAGTCGTCGTCGTCTTCAGTGACTTCCGGAGGCCCATCGCCGCCGACAGCCAGCTCTTCGGAATCATCGGCTTTTTTAGAAGACAGTTCCACAGATGTTAACTCGTCGGACAAATATTCATCGTCTAGCTTCTCGGGCATACGTTTTGAATCCTTGGGTGAGCTCTTGTCCTCTTTTCCTGGGGCTTTCTCTGAGCCCAGATCAGCTTTTGCAAAAGAATTTACCATCGTTTTGCTACCTATGTCGGTCTTTGTGGGCTTCTGGTTTTGATTTGAATCGCCGTCATTATCCCGGGGTGGTCGTCCGTCTCCGCCGTCAGAGGAAACGCCTTGGTCTGAAGATGGGTCTGACTTTCTCTTGGACCCTGATCCGCGCTGTTGTTTGCCTCGACCTTGTCCATCCTCAGCTTCCTCCTCGTTTTCATTTACATTATCCCTTGGTTTCTGTCTTCGCTTCATAGTTTCCGATACTTCCTCAACTTCCACGTCCGTTTTAGACCATTTTTTGGGCGACGGTTCCAAATCATAATCGACATTCTTTTTAGAAGGCGACTTTGCCTGTTTTCTTGGGTTCACGTCGGAGTCAGCTTCGGATTTCTTTTTTGGTCCTTTTTTGGCTTTGACATCGGAATCGGCATCCTCCCCGTCTGCTCCTGCGGCTCCACTTCCACTTCCTCCGCCTCCTCCTCTTCCTGGTCCACCTCCTCTTCCTCCTCCTCCTGGTCCACCTCCTCTTCCTCCTCCTCCTGGTCCACCTCCTCCTGGTCCACCTCCTCCTGGTCCACCTCCTCTTCCTCCTCCTCCTGGTCCACCTCCTCTTCCTCCTCCTCCTTGTCCACCTCCACCTCCTCCCTTTGCTCCACCACCGCCGCCTCCATTTACTCCACCTGCTCCACCTACCCCCGGACCCCCATCATTGGATTCTGACGCTTGCAACTTACGCGATTTGGATCTCTTTTTTGAGGGTCGTTCAAGTCCGTCTTCCTCACTTCCCGAAAACTCTGGCTTTTTCTTTTTTGACTTTGACTTCTTTTTCTTCTTCCTTTTGTTTTCAAGCTCAGCGTTGTAGTCGTCATCATCATTCGGTATCTCTACAACCGTCATATGTTCAGTTTTAATGTCTGTGTTCTCATTTATCAAGTCGACGTCTTCTTTTTTCTTTGATTTTGACTCCTTCTTTTTTGGAACCTCATTTTCAGTTTCTACCATGCTTTTAGTCTCCGATCGAAGTTTATTTTTCTTTCTTTTGTCAGACTTGAGCTCTCCGTCGAGCTGGTTGTCGCCAGCTTCACTGCTCGCTCTTTCGTCGCCTTTTTGTCTATCCGTACGACTTATTTCCTCCTCCTCAATACGCGAATTCCTTTCCTCCTTCTTTGCAGATTTTGTCAACTTGCTCGATTTTTTACCCTGAACACCAGTTTCCGGCAATTCAACCTCTGTCTCTTTTCCGTCTCCCTTGCGCACTTCTGATTCCAATTTGCTTGTTCGTTCCGATTTTCCACTAGACTTACGCGAATTAGATTCCTTCTTACTTGATTTCCTCGTTTCCTTTTCGACAACTTCGGTATCTTCAACTTCGGCTTCCTGTAAGTCTGATTTCCTTCCTCTACCAGACCTGGTCGATTTTAATTCCAGTTTGGACAACTTTGATTCTCGTTCTGATTTAAGTGATTCCTTCTTCGATCCTTTTCGCCGGGATTTTGAAGTCGTTTCCTGACCGTCTCCACCCTCATTTGACTCAGCTTCAGCATCAAGTTTACCTTTTCTCTTTCTAGATTTTAGTTTTAATTTATCTCTGCGCTTTTTAGACGCCTTGCCTGGCTTGCCAGCTCCGCCATCAGCACCTGCACTACTTTCACGGTCCTCTGATTTCGGTTCCGGTTCCGTCCGCTCATCATTATCATCCGGGTCATAACGTTCCTGAGACATAGTCAAGCCTCTTCCATTCTCACTCATTTCAATTTGTAGCGAGATTTCTTTTCGCTTCTTCTTGCTCTGTTTCTTTGACTTTCTAACAACCTCCCCATCTTCGTCCGCAGCTGCACTTCGTCCGGGTTTACCCTTAGAACCCCGAGAAGTGTCCTTCTCACGTTTCTGGTCATCGTCATTGTCAAAGGTTATTTCGAGTGAATCCTCGTAAAACACCTGTGATTTATCCTTTACGCGAGAACCACGTTTACTCCTTCGCTCTTCCTGTTTCCGACTTGACTTCTTAACAGGCTGTTCGTTCGAATTGTCATCGTCCGTATCAGTATTTTTCCGATCTTTCCTTTTTCCCACGGCAAGGCTCCGTCTGAATCCACGGTCATCAGTTTTCTCTTTCACAGTTATAAGCGTCAGTTCATTGCTGTCGACCAGTGCTCCGCCTCCTCCACCGCCACCTCCTCCGCCACCTCCTCCCCCACCTCCTCCGCCACCTCCTCCGCCGCTACCTCCACCACTACCTCCGCCATAACCAAACCCGTATGCATAAACTTTCTTGGGTTTTATTGGTTCGTCATAGTCCTCTATTTCGTAGCCACTTTGTGAGAGTTTCGACCTCCCAGGCTTTTCGTCTTTGCTTCTTTCTCGTCCAGTCGTTTTAGTTTCCGCGTGTCCACTACTTTTGTCTCCGTCTGAAATCAAAGTGTCTTTTCCTTCCTCCCTAGGACCAGGGCCCTTGGAGCTTCGTCCTTGCTTTGAACTTAACTGCAGATCAGTTTGCCCTTGTTTCTCGCCGTTTCCTGGTGGCTTCTTCGGTGAAATCCCTTTTCCAGACAGGCTGTTTTGTTCCATTTCGTTGATCTTTGAAGGGACCTTTTCAGTTACCTCAGCCATTTGCTGAGTATATTTTGTACTCAAATATGCATCCTCCAAGTTTCGTTGGGTGTATCGTGCAACTTTCCCCTTTTTCCCTGGCCGAATTCCAGAATCCACGTCCCCATCGCCATTTTTCCCACTCTCCTCGTCATGATGGCCCCGTCGGCCGTCTCTAGACTCAGAGTGGTCACCGCTGCCTCCACCACCACCTCCGCCGCCTCCTCCTCCTCCTCCTCCTCCCCCTCCACCACCACTCCTTCCCCGAACTTCTCCAGTCGACTCTGCCGAATGCCTGCCCGCTTTGTTCTTTGAATTGGCCGTGGGGCCGAATTCGCCAATTGCAGGTTTCGTCAGATCCTTTTGTATGAGCACATCAAAAGGATCACCTCCTTGGCCCCTTGATCTCGACATGGTATCCCTTGGGTACAACTGATTACTTGGCGATACAGTCGTCTCCAAATATCTCGGCGCACTTCTCTCCGTCCTCGTTTCCGGCTCTGGGGCCTCTGTTCTCTTTTTCTTTGGCCGTTTCTTAGCTTTTCTCGCGTCCTCCCGAGAATCGTCATCAAACCTAGAGCGTTTATCATTCTTTCTCTTTTTCCTTTCCGTAGGCTTTTCCGTTGTATTATCCAAGGGTAAAAATGGAAATAGTGCTGTCAGGATGGCCTTTCCTGGTGACCCTCTCGCTGCAGATTTTTTCTCGGGCACGACAACCTCCTCATCCGAGTCTGAACTACAATCCTAAAAACATCATTTCAAACTTTTAGGCACACACGATAAAACACTTCAGAAAAATAATGATGAATTCGACTTGGCCACCCACTTTGTTTCCATCACAGGACCCGTGAACTCGAAGGACAATCAACTCGCACGTAAGGAAGCAAAGTACTGACAACTTAATCAGAAAACTGTTACGCATTTTCTAACGTAGCAGAGCCACCCATTTACGGGGTGTGCACGTCTAAATATTTCGTTGCGGTGCCCTTTTGTGTTCCGTTGCTCATCTCAAGAGATGATTACATTAATCCGCCAATACGTCATGTCTTAACGAACAAAAACATGGTTTTATATGCCACCAAAAACAATGCCAAAATAATATACATATTTTTTTATTAGGCTTGCATTGATTGTTAATGCAAAACACAATGGAAGAAGGGATCGTTCACAAGTGACGTCAACACTCCTGATTCTTTAAAACATCCTGACTCCATTTGAAAAATAGATACAAATGTATATTCATACATGACGTACATTATGAACAGCCCCTTATTGTTGCTATTTGCAGGTTAAGATCATGACATAGAGCACATCGTATTTGATTCATTCCAAATAAGCCTACACGCGAATGGTTCGCGTAGATAGAAAACGATTTTATCTTGTAAGATTTCTTTGCTTAAGTTTTTATCTGGTGTAATCGTCTTTTGTTTTAGTTCGTTGTCGGCCCATGTTCTGATAAGAGGAAGAGACAAACGATAGTTAAAGAGTGTGGATGCACGTTTCCGTTATCCACGCTTCAATTCCTACTTGTTTTTGGGAAAAGCTCAAAAATCATGAAGAGGTTCGAGAATCTACTGGCGGGTAGTTTGTTGCTTCTGTTTTTAGCTGTTCTTTACCCGAAACATGTCCATTGTCAAGTAAGAATAGCAATAAAAAACGCCCAACTAGGATGCTACGCAACCTAGGCATGAATTTCGTGTTTTTTAAATTGCTAGATTGAGCTCTTCAAACCGGCGAGTGGTGGTAGTGGAAGTAGCGGATTTCCATCGCCTTTCAACTTTATCAACCCTAACGCCGGATTCGACTTCATGAATTTGTTGAACGGAAGCAAGGATAAAGACAAGGACAAGGAAAAGAAAGAGAAAAAAGAGAAAAAGAAGAAAGGCAGTGATGAAAGCGGATCTGATGAGGACAGCAGCGAGAAATAGAATTAGAAACAAGGACAGTAACGAAATTCCCGGATGAATTCCCAAAATCTCGATTTTTTTCAAGTCACTGGTCGTATGATAAAGACAAAATAAATATTAAATGTGTTGCTCAATGCCAAATTAAAAGACTTAAATATTACAAAGGCCAATTTAAACCGTTTCAAACTTTTCATTAAGAACTGCAATCAATTAGTTCGTCACGGCAAAAATTTTACCTTGAAGTGAATCAAAATGAGTAACGTGCACGCCCAATCCTACGTTTTAGTCTTTATTTTGCAGATTTGCATTCGTAGCGGTCTTTCAAATCCCCCTGGAGATCTTGAGCTGTACTCTTCTGTTGAAACGACATCACACCCCGAACTGGTAGCAACTCTGCTCCCTCCAAAGGTAACAAAATCGGTTAAATTCAATGAAAATCCCATGCTAAAAATATTTATTTTCAGCCACTAAACGTAGCCCGGCATCCAAATGGAACAAAAGTCAAATTTCCACTAGCAGGCTATTGTGTCCATGGGAATACTGTCGTTGAAGATGTCAAAATTACTCGACACTGTTGTAGTAAAATTAAACTACCTTGTGAAGAGGTACACTATTGAAACAATTGCCTTGTTTGCCATTTGGCTTGTTTTTTTTCTCAAAACATAACGCCTTTTATTGGCAGAGAAAACACGGGAAAGACTCGAACGAGGTTTTAATTGATTGCCGGATTCCCGCAAATCGTCAGTTGACTGATATGCGCAATTGCTGTGAAGACGATTCCCTCAGTTTACATCTTCGCGACTTCCACGATGATGGTCGTAGATGTAAACCTCAAATGGAGGGAAAAAAGCGACTTGACGTGGAAATGGGTCAAGAGAAGCCGTCTCCAGAGAAACCATAGAGTCCAGAACCAAATTAGTAGTCAAATTTTCTCCTACTATGTCAAATATTTTATCATAACCATTTTAACCGATATAAAGCTGAAATGCTATTGTGCACAACATTTATTGTCTGTATTGATGATTGCCGCTCAAGATGCGCAATACGCGTGGAATTGAATATTTGTTTTTTTCTTTACTGGTAAGCGAGTGGTAAACGAAATGTTAAAGCTTAGGAAATTGATTAACGGATCCTAATTCATGAGCATTTCAGTTGTTATGGCAGTTGGTATAGTTCATCTGATCCACACGCAGGTAGTGAAACAACAAAAAATTAAATAAAGTCGAGTTTGGCTCAAAACGGAATCTCTTTGACAGGTTTATGGCTCATCGATAAGGTCGCAATTTCCAATCGAGAATGTTTTACAGACGCCAGGAAGTGTGCTACCATTTACGCCTCCTCCAGCAAATAAACTTCTCCCGGCCCAACTGTTTTTCATACAAAATTTCGTGCAAGATGCGGAGGGGAATGGACGTAATTCTACAAGGAATGGTGGGATTAGAGGTTCTGTGGGAGGAAATGGAGGGAGGAGAGGTTCTGCTGGAGGGAATAGAAGCACATCCGGTGTGAAAGAAGGTGACACCAAAGGGATTGGTGTCACACGCAATTCTAGCAGCATTGAAACCACGTCCACCAGGCCCACCCCTGCTCACACAGCTACGGAGGATCCAACAAGAACCTGTTTCATTTTGATATGCTGCAGCCTTGTGCCCGGTACGTTTCTAACATACGAATGCGAGCTGGAAGCCAGTGAGCCTTCAGAGCCCTCGACGACTTCTACTCCACCTCCTACATCTTGACAAAATGGTGTAAAATTTCGATGGCCAATAAACAATAAAAAAGTAGTGCAAAAACCGTTACAAACAAAAAAACTTATGTTAAATATTTTCTTTGCCTGGTTTCATACAACCGCATGACAATCGATAAACAATACATCGTCACGATAGCCGACATTTTATTGATGGTAGTGACGGCTAATCGTTGACGCAGATCGTAAACTGAGGAGACAATGCCAACTATTAAAACGCAGACATCTTTTGTCTGAAAGACTCGAGGAGGTAGCGCATCGAGCTATGCTCGTTTTGAGCGAGTGACGTAAACTCTATTCATCCGTGTTGTAAAGATGAACACCTGGAACGTTGTTCTTATTGTTGGACTGTGTCATCTCCTCATTGTTGCTGGATATTTCCAGGTAGAATGTGTTCAACTTATTGAATCCATTTTTCGGTGTGTTTGAACCAAGTGTTGTCTTGTCTGAAGGAATCTGAGTTGACCGGTCTGACGCAGTTGGAATGGCAAGGGGAGTCAGAGCCATTGCATAGGGTTAAAAGAGGAGGACCAGATACTGAAGAGGAAGATGAGGATGACGACCGGCTAAAAGCAAAGTCAAGAAAGAAAGACGAAGACACAGAGGAGGATGATGGAGGTGCTGGTGGTGGTGGTGGAGGAGCAGGCGGAAAAGCGGGAAAAGCAGGAAAGCCTGGAAAGGGAGGAAAAGCAGGTGGTCCAGGAAAAGGCAAGAAAAGGAAACAAGACGATGACGATGAGAGTGAGGAAGGAAAGGGTGGTCGCGGAGGAAAAGAAGGACGGGCAGGGAAACCAGGACGAAAAGGCAAACGAGTAGGTAGTGCAGGAGGTGGTGGAGGCGGCGGAGGTAGGAATTAGAACAGGTACATTTGAAAACATGCGATTAACAAAGGTATAATCTCGTAAATTCTGTTAACACTAGGTGGTGGAGGTGGAGGCGGCGGTGGAGGTGGCGGCGGAGGTTCGTGATTATTTCAAAACACAAACGTTTCTTATTTACTTTATTTTTTCTTTGTATTACTTTTTTGTTAAATTTTTTTAGGGGGAGGCGGTGGGGGAGGTAATCGTATTTAAAATGCATCTTGACCGCATACAGAATTTAGTCTGATGTGAATCCTTGTTGAATTTTAGGTGGAGGGGGAGGTGGAGGAGGTAAACGCTAACAAGTTACCGCAGGGATGCACAATCATATACTCTCACCCACGGATCAGTCTTCAATTTGTTTTGTCTCTTTGAATATTAATCTGATTAGTGTTAAAAACAGCTTAGAAATAAAAATATGCTAAATATAATACAATTACGCATTATTTATTTATTTTGTAAGATACACATACAATTATTATAACTGTTAATCAGATTAATACTCAAATTGACATTACTTTGCATAAAGCATGTACATCCTTGCACGCATTTGAAATAAAAACCAGACTTGTTTTTCTGGATAAAATTTAGTTAAAGGCGGCGCTTCTGGCTACGGTTACGGGTACAAACCAGGCTACTCACCGAATCGTGACCCAGCCCTGGACGACGACACTCAGTACGATGCCATCGGGGATTTCAGGCCACGGCGAGTTGACTCAGATCGGGGACAGAATTTGCGTGAAAAAAGCCGCAAAAGGCGACCATCGCGGTTTGATTCTCGTGAAGAAGCTTCGCGTTCAACTTCCGCCGGTGGTGGAGGGGGCGGAGGCATTGTTGAAGAAACTTTGAAAGCTGCGACAGGTTCAAACGTGCTAAATGTGCCAATATAGTAGACAGGGAAATAAACAGCAGAAGCAAAACTCAAAACTTTGCAGCGCTGGAGGAGCAGGTTGCAAAGGGGATGACTTGGAGGAGGTAGTTTCATCAGTTTAACCAAATTTCATTCTTTTTTACGTTACAAATTAGTGATCGTTAAATTGTAAATAAATAACTTGCTGAACAAAGTTCAGCTACGTAATAAATTATAAATTCAAACAGTGTGCAAATAAAAAACTGGTCGAGTCATTTACTTGGCAGGTTGTGGTTTTTGCGTCACATAACGTCATATTTCCTTTGTTTTGTGTGGACAATGGAGTGTTAATCAGAGATAGACGAGTTGTCTAATCAGCATGACAACTACGTCAATTCATTATAGGAGCAACTGAGAAAGCTGATAAGCTGACTTATCACCGATGGTCACGAGGTGAAGTTTTTTTCGAGGAAGCGGCGAACTGGGGAAATAAGATGAGAGGATGTTGTTACCTAATTGTGCTGTGTAGTGTGATTATCGCAGCGACAGGATACGATGGGGTAAGCCAGTTACGGGTAAACAGTTCAACGATAAAAAAGTTCACCAAGATAACACTCCAAAATAATCAGCGGTTGTTTGGTGAAAGTTTAGAAGACGTTTGTTTTACGAGAACTTGTTTATTCTAGGAGAAATCAGAGCTGAGAGAAGAACAGTTGAAATTGGAGATTGAGGGGCTTCATAGAGTGAAGAGAGGGGCGGGGGGAGGTGGAGGTGGAGGCGGCGGGGGTGATGATGACGATGACGACGACGAGGACGAAGAGGAGGAGGAAGATAATGAAGATGCAGAAGACGGCGAAGATGGAGAGGATGGAGAGGATGGAGATGGAGGAGCTGGTGGTGCGGGAGGGGGAGGGGGCGGCGGAGCAGGTGGTGCTCCTGGAAAAAGTGGAAAGTCAGGGAAAAGTGGGCGATCTGGTAGAAGGAAAGGGGGAAAAGGTGGAAAGGGTGGACATCGACGAAAATCGAAAGAAGGGAAAAGCGGAAAGAGTGGGGACGATGGAGGAGGCGGTGGAGGAGGTGGAGGACACAGTGAGGAAGAAGTTCGAAGTGTTCGAAAGAAATCTAAAAAGGTGCACAGAAAAGTGAGAGTGAACGAGTCAAAGAAAGTCAAATCGCGAAGAAAAGTGACCGTACATGAAGACGATGATGGGGGTGGAGGGGGAGGCGGAGGGGGTAGCAATGAACTCACGCATAGAAAGGTTAAGAGTAAAGCCCATGAGGTGGAGTATGAGGACGATGATGAGTACGTTGATGAAGACGACTATGAAGATGAGGATGATGATGGTGGTGGAGGGGGAGGGGGAGGTGGTGAAGGTGCTCGAGTGAAAGCGAGAAAGAGGGTTGGACACAGAAGCAAAGGTGGTCGGCGTAAGTCGGGTGCAAAGCGAGTACGAGCTCGGAGAACCAGGCATAGAGGTTCAAAAGTCTAAAAAAGTAAAGTTGGAAACCTAAATTCTAATCATTTGTGCAATAAAAAATGTGCTTCTGTAGGCAGGGCAGGAGTCGCTGGAGGAGTTGGTGTCGAAGGTGGATCTGGTTCACTCGTAGGATTGAGTCACCGCTCTTCAAGACGTGAGAGATTACTTGCCGCGGAAGCTCAAAGCATTGAGGACTATGATAGCGGTGGAGGGGGCGGAGGAGGGGGTGCAAATTCTGGAGGAAATGTGGGAGGAAATGGTAATGCGGGAGGAAATGGTAATGCGGGAGGAAATGGTAATGCGGGAGGAAATGGTAATGCGGGAGGAAATGGTAATGCGGGAGGAAATGGTAATGCGGGAGGACAAGCCGGTGGTGGTGGACAGGCACAAGGTCGTGGTCAGGCTGCGGGTCAAGGAGCTGGAAATGCCAATGGAGGGGCAAGTGGGGGTGCTGGTGCTGGAGGAGGAGGTGGAGGTACTGTAGTTGACTTTAGTTTATTATTCATTGTCCTAAAATATTCCTGTCTTTACAAAAAACAAATTTAGCTGGTGGTGGTGCCGGTGGGAATGCTGGAGGCCAGGCAGGGGCAAGCCACGGATTTGGTCTTACCTTTGGTTTCTCAAGAAGTACAAACATAGGTGGCGGTCTCGGGGGAGGTGCTGGAGGAGGAGCAGGGGCTGGAGGAGGAGCAGGGGCTGGAGGGCAAGCTGCTGGTAAGTCGTATTTAAAAAGTTTTAACTTTTTTATAGCGACATAATTCCAAAAATGTTTTTGTTTCATCTACAGGCAACGGTCAGGGCCAGGGTCAGGCCGGTGGCCAAGGAGCCGGTAACGCTGGTGGAAATTATGGCGGAAATAATGGTGGCAGCTATGGCTAACATTACGCGAAACTTAGATCTAAATCAATGTGGGTTCATCCAACAAAACCTAAATTCATTTCTAACATCGTGCTTTTATTTTATTTTTTCAAACCAAAAAACCTTCAGAAAATAAATGTAACCGCCGCCCCATTGTCTTTTATATTCTGTCGTAACATATTTCTTGTATTTCTTAGAAGCATTTACCAACTTCTTTTGCAATCCGTTGAAACCATTTTGATACTGTTTGCACTCTATTACTATTCACCGTGCACAATATTTGCCTACAATCTGCCTCTGCCAAACTTGCAATGTTTTACGGTATTTTTATAGTATTAGCTTTGATAACTTCATATCAAGAAGTCACATCAGCAGGTACATAAAGCAGCTAAATTTATTTCAAATTCTTGAAAGTTACATGGAGCTTGTTTTACATATTATTATGTTCAAGGTAAGAAAGCGGAAGGGAAATCAAGTAAAGACACGATCTGCGCACAGCGGCCCAAACCGAAAGCTGATGGTATTGGATATGAACCTCCGACTCCGTGGGCAGATAAGACGACCTTAGAAGAGCTAGCCGAACTTCTCATGCTACGAGTATCCTTAAATCCGGATACAGATGGCATCGCAAACCTGCCTGCTTCAACGCTTATCTGGCCGGCACAACTAATCACCTATTTCGCAGCGATAACAAAGCGGACGTGCCAGTCAAGATTCGTATCGGACAGATTCGTCACAAGCACGAAAAACTTTTTCATCTATTATATTCATAAGCTTAATAGTCACATTGAAAAGAATGGGAGTCCCGAAGATAAGAAAAGATGGAGCGCCCACAGATCCTCTTGGACTGATATTATCGATTCTGTTCGGAAATGTTATGATAATCTGAAGCCTATTTACTTTGACGCCAACTACTCCAGTGCAGCAGACTGTAGAGTTGTGAGGGCAATAGACTTCCTTATTTATCTTTGTTAAAGAGCTGAATAATTAGCAGAATCTGTTTGACCATTTCGTTAGATGGACAGGTTCCGAGGTCGGGATGGGGAAATGGTTGAAGGTAGGGGGAGCATTGTGGAAGAGAAAATGGACAAAAACGTAACCGAAAAACAAGCCATTGCAGAACCAATTATTGATGCTGCCTGGTGGATGTTTAGTGTTTCATTTGCAAGGTTTGACGACACCCAAACTTAACACTAGATGAAAATTTCTGATTTCAATACTGACTAGTTTAGGTGTTACGGGTATTTTTATCCAGACGAATTTCTTGTAAATCAAATGGGAAAACGATTCAGGGAGGACGTTATGTACTTCTTTTCAAAAAAATGGTAAGAAATCTTATCAACGCATTTAATATAAGTCATTTCGACGTCCTTTAACAGTAATTGCTTGCCCTTCTTCACAGGATGAGTGTTGAAAAAACTGACGTAACAAAATTTGCAACCATATTAGGCCATTTTCAATTCAAAAATGGAATTTTGAACTTACGAAAATGTGCTACATTGAGCCATGATTATGAGCGTATTGCGCAGAGAATTTTGGTACGCCCGGGAGTCGTTAACAACACAAAGGAAGGTATGACAGAAAACTGTATAGTTAAACAATAATTTTTGTATTATGACAAAACGATCTTTATTTTTGATTCAAATTAAGCCGATTTCGGAGGTAAAAATCCAAAAGGGGCACGTATTGAAACACAGACAGGCGGTCCGAGTATTCCAACTCCATTTTCATTCTATGACGATTGGCCTTAATTTCCCAAACTGATGTTACATGGCATACGCACAGCTTCATGTCGTAAGAGTTCTACAGAAGCTAATTATTTATCATGTTTAAGCTATGCAGTGCATAAATTTTTGAGAAAACGTCAAACAGAGGTGTAATAAAATGAATAAATTTGTTTTCAAATTTTCTTTCAATAGCATTTATATTTAAATTTATTTTAAATTAGATTGTCTAATTAATCATATTTTTGGGTAGAACTAATGCAGGTGGTCAAAAAATAGAATGACTACATTAGTCCGAGTCCGACTCTTGTGTTGAATTTCAATACGACTTTCTCACTTCAGAAAACTCATATTTCATAGGTTAAAATGGAAATATGTAAATTCATCACATTTTCTAGTAAACTTTTGTCTGCGTTGGACGCTGCTTATGGATGAGCATTTAATGTTGCAACATTTTACTAAAAGATTCGAAACAGAATTAGCGGAGAATGTATACCTGCAACCTGTCCTGTATGACACGCAGCAAGTTGCACTGACCCAATCCACTACCTATGGTTACCTGGCCAAGCAGTGCATTTCATGATGTTTTTGTGATTCCTTTTCACACTGTTTGATAAATCGACAAATGTCGTGTTGTCCGCCTATTTTGGGGAAGAGGTAAAGGATATTGGACATGTTATGCAAATATGTGATACATGAATTGGTCCATTTTACACGATTACTTTTTATTAGTGCAAATTACTTCAGGGTACTGCATAAACAAAACATATATTTATTTGTTTCAGTTTGATCAACACAAAACTAGTTTAGTTAAAAAATGTATCCTTGCAAGGCAGTCTATTCCTGGACAGAGAAACCCAACTGCGCAAAAGTACGGACCCCGCTACAGGTATTGTCAGCACCAGCACCACCTAAGAACTTTTTGTCATAAGAATTCATTTATGTGTGGAAATCCAGACCGAAATTATTCCTGAAATGTATTATTGCTCTTTCGGAGGAGTAGCTAACTTTGGATTTCAAAGCTGGGAATCGTTATAGCATGTCGATAAACCAAATATTCGTTGTGGATAGATTTTGTGACTTTATTTCGTTGAGAGCTCAACCTGTTCTTGATTTGTTTACGATCTAAAAAAATCAACAACATGCAATAGCAGGGTTCATGCGATCCGATAAAGCGTACCATGCAAACAAATAAGACAAACTCTACCGAGCCCATGTTTACTAACAAGTTAATGTGCGGTATGACTTTGTTTGGTGATCTGTGAGTTTATTGGAATGACTTTGCTTGATAACTAACCTAACTCACTAAATTTACAAACTGTATCAGTGGTGTCTTCAATCCAACTTCAAAGTCCATTAGGAAACTCGTTTTTCCGTCTTATGCAATCATCCCGCCGTAAAAAAGATCATTCAGCAGCATTTGACGACAAGTTGCCTGAGACACCGGTTTTGTTTCGCGTACGTCTGCGCTTTTGATCATGTCCGCTGTATTTATAGACGACGTGCCTTTTAGTAACCATCAAGTTTGCAACTTGTATAAGTTTATTCGGTGCAAATTAAATATCTCCATGTTGTAAATCAATAAACACGATTCGGCAGGATGTATGATAAAGCTATATTTTATGATTCTTCGAAGAGATAAAATACTTCATTTATATATCCTTATTTGTACCGCAGGACAAAGTCAGTTAATCAAGTAATCAACTAATTGAATTGAGTAACTTTACGGTACTTGCATACACCACCAGACATAAATTTCTTTTGGTTAGCATCAATTTCATCTGACTAGTCATACAAACACGCATGTAACATGCTACACATGTCAATGCCAACTGCCAACATTATCGAAAACTGTCTGGTAAATGCATGTCAAACATATTTAATATTCTATTATTCACTATAAAAGCTTTTTATTTTTTCTCTAGAGACACCAAGCTCGTTTCGCAAAGTTAATGACAGGACTGTAGACACGGAGTGTCAGTAATTATAGGTTTCCAAAACGTTCATTTCATAAAACGATGTGTAAATACATTTTAAATGTTGTGGACGCAGTACATTTAAAGTTTTTTGGCAAATTAGGTCTATGTGTGGCATAAAAAGATGTGGAAATGAATTATTTGTCGAGATTGGCCATTTTTTGGAAAAATTTACAAAAAAAAAAAGTTATGCTGACCTACCATAAGAGATTTCATCGTAGGGTCTTTGAAAGCCGGTAAAGACGTCAAGATGAGACGTCGGTAGTCGGTATAATATACCAAAGGGGTCCCCTGCTGCGCGTCTGTAGCTCCTCACTTTGACATCTATGACTGAACACCTGTAGTCGAAATCACCCAAGTAATAACTGTCATTTTTCTTCAGCCACTCGTAATCTTTTCAATAATTTTTAATCTTCGTATGTACGACTTAAGCGAATCGAATTAGGCAACTTCAAGGAGCAGTCAGGAGCAATATCATGTTTCAGACTGTCCGACTGTGCTGTTTAGGAATTTCCAACAGGCTATTTGTCGCATTTCAAATCATTACCATAATTTTTAATAAAGTAATTGGCACAAATGAAATGAAAATATTAACTCACCAATCACCGTACAGATTTTTTAAAAAATATTAATTTACGCAAAAATAATTGGAAGCAATCTCAACTGCAATTTTTTAAAAACTTTTCTTGTGAACTTGTGAACGATCTCAAGCATTTCTTGACAACATTCATTAACGTAGAATGTAGAATAGTTGTTTGAAAACGCAGACATTTATTTTTTGATCTCTGAAACAGCATTTCACTTTCAATTTAAAAGAAATGCTTCTAAAATATGATCTTAATTACATTTCTAAAATACAAAAATCAGAGCGAATTTGTGATTGTCGTTCTTAAGATATTATGTTGCGTTCTAAGTGTCAGGTTACCGCACCTATTGTTATATAAGCAAAACGTTTCGACAAGTGATTCTAATATTTTGTAACTGTCCCACATAACCTTCAAACACTTTCAGTCTTGATGCGTATCCATTTTAGAACCGGTTGTTTTGCATCGATTCCAGGCAGACGTCTTTTCCCTGTGAAATATAGCCGTGCCACTCTCATCTATTTGAAAGGGTCAGTAGGCACGTTTTTTGTACAAACTACCTACTTTTCAAACATTTTTTTTCTGACCAAACAACTGAACAACAGGATTTGTTGGCTACCCACAACCAAACGGCACAGGCAATCTATTACGAACCACGCTTCCTTCACTTCTTTGTCAGATTACAAGACGCATTTAACTTTACGGCTGAGCATTACCGTCATTCATACCGTCGTTACAAAGTTGGAGGATCACTAAATGGCAACGGCTACAAAGACCAAGACACGAAATAAATGGTTTTGTAGTAGAGTAAGGAGGAAGGTCCACGAGTGTTTAGAACAATAATGGCGCTATACTTATAACACGACTTGGTTTTGCTACTGGTGTCAGTCCTCAACTGAAGTGCTCACCACTACACATCACCTCCCGTTTTGCCGAGACAATTAATTTCTTCTAAATGTTCGGAATGGCTGAAGATGTCCACTTGCTTCGGGACCGTTCCAAACCGAGAGGACCTCTTGAAACCTTTTTTTATCGGTAAATTCCGGAACTTTTGTGGAAACTTAGAAAAAACAAACTTATAATGCCACAAAATTGTCCACGTTTTTCATAAATCTAGTTCTTCAATGATCTTCAGAACCAATAAAATGATTTTGTTTACAGGGTAAAATGGAAATATACGCTTCCACTCATCGGCCTTGTGGGTTTATCACTTGGCCTAGCGCACTACATTTTAAGCAATCGTTCCGGACGTCTTCAGTCTGTACCCCAATATCCAATCTTGACTCAGCCCGGACCTGGGATGCTAGAAGTGGAGGGTTGCGAAGACGGTTTGCATCGGTTTGAAGGCTTTGATCCTAATCTGGACGTGACCCAGTTCAAATCGCTGAAAGTTCGTTATCTTATCTTGGACGCATTTACCTTTTCGCAGAGCCTTTCCAACTGGACAAATTTGGAGTCGTTGGTCATTGAAGATGTCTGGGTGGACGGAGATTTTACTCGTGTGCCTTTACCATTTCTGAAAAAATTTATTTTCCATCAATATTCCAACGGAAAGACAGATCCTTACAAACAGGAAGGAGTATTAAAACAAATTTTATTTTTCGATAAGGACTTATCGGCTACCTGGAATTTAAGCAAAGATCTTCTTAATTTGGGCATGTCGATTCAAGTTAAAATCGCAGGAACCAAACTACTCAATATTGAACCAACAACTGGTGAAATTAATATAAATACACATTATTGTGAAAAAATGCTCCAAAATTTTGACCCAGACGTTGCCTCATTCAATATCACTTCTGTGTCCCTCCATTGGTGTCCAGTGGGAACAGCAACAATTAGAAAGCTCATGTCGGTCGGGGGATCTATTCGGTATTTGTTTCTAAACAATGCTTTGCCATCATCATCACTCCACCTCAACGAAGTGCTGACTGCATTGCCCAATTTACATGAACTTCATATCTATAAACGGCTTTTATCGGATGGAAACCCACTAAAATTGAACATTAACCTAATTCCTCCATCGTTGGAAACGCTTTCCCTTACGAATATTCAAATCAGCTACACTCCGAAACAAAACCAAGGTACATCCGTAAAAAGTTTATCTCTTGATAGGTATGTAGACAAATCGGTTCTCGACAATTTACCCGAAATGTTTCCAAACCTGACGATGTTAGCCTTGTTTAACGTGACTCAACCAGTTTGCCAAAGTTTGCTTGAAAAGGCGTTGGGTGAGGTGTCTCCAGACACGGTTGTTGTTACGGGTTGCCTACACCAACAAACACCCAAACTCAGGTCTGCTTACAGACAACACGTTTATCCCAGTGACTCGTTTATTCTAAAAAAGGATGATGACGGATATACCTCAACTGAATTGAGTAGTTTTGAAAAACACTTTTATCGCTACAAGAATCTAGGCTTCAACAAAATAGACACGTATACGGATTACATCGTTTGGGATGCGTTTCCTAAATGATGTACAATTAGATTAAAAGATAAAAACTGAAAACCTTACTTTTAGATTAATTTTATCTATAGAGTTAATGTAGAACACACCATTTAATACGTAACGAAACAGGGTTAAGTAGATTGAATAATCTACAGTCAGCAAAGTCGGACAACAGGGTATTAGAATAGATTCATAGTTTTAGATACGATCGTAAGTAATCGCAATCGTAAAGCTTCATAATCTTTTACGGATTTATGCCAAAAAGTGTTCCTGGCAATCTAAATATAATCAAACAAAAATATATTTAAGAAACGTCCTATATGTATTATCATATGTGCCTATATTATAAGTAGTCCATAGGAAATGGAAGTAACACAATGTTAAACGAATGAAATACAATAATCAAAAGGACCGAATTGAAATGACGCATTGTCATTTGTGAGAAATTTCGGGTAGCTTTGAATTTACGCTAACGGAAAGGGCACCTTGTTGCAAAAGATTCCTTTATTGTATTAAGTATTTCAATGTTTAGTAGGCTAGCAAGTAAGTAATTAACAAATTAATATATTTTTGCCATAGAGAATATTTATTTCGACACTCTAAATTTGAATGAATGAGAAGCCATTTCAATATTTAATTTATAAAGAATTAATTAGCACAAATGTAACCTAATTTGTTAAACTATTCGATATCTGTCATGAATAAATGATTTTTCTACTGATTGGTATATCTATTAGCAAAAAGTCAGCTTTCTCAAATCGATTTGTAAAAAAAGCAGACATTTTATGTCCAACAAACCAGTAGAATGGTCGATTGGAAATACTAAGACAGAATTGCATGTTTGATTAGTTTTATTGCTAGATTGGCATCTACGGCACAGAAGCTCAATAAAGTCCTACTTGCGATGGTAATGATAGGGACGGAAGACCGACGTGTCAGAAATTATAGACCAAGCAGGTCCTCCTTTTGGCTTAATGAATTGTTAACTATTCTAAATATTGCTGCCTATGTAGATTGCCTGAGAAGCAATTTTTTAAATGATTTGAACAGGTTTTTTTGGGTAAAGAAACTCATAAATTTTACTGACCTAGGACAAGGCAATTCTCGACAAGAGCCTACGTTCACTTTTCAATTAACGCGAATACGCTGACCCATCTCACTGTAAGGCAAGTTGGGACATGAACTCATAAAAGGATACGTACCCAAAATTCTGAAGTTCAGTGGTTCTCGCTTTGGTAATAAAATTTATAGTTGAAATCAACAATAAACTTTGAGTACCGTAAAGCACCAGATTATAGCCCCGGCTATAATATGCAGAACAGGGTTTTTGAGGAGACAAGTTTTGAAACAATGCGTTGCTCGATTCTCGATTACAAAGATTGAAAGTATCGTCTTGACGGTTCGTCTTTTCAGTAAATCTGTATTACATTAAGTCCAAACGCAACGTTGATATGAGTACTCCAAAGGACACATAACTACAATGCACGATATTGGTATTGATGGATCCAGTAAGGTAGTTAAAACCAGTAATACAGTCAAACCTGTATA